>CANXYI011161663.1:0-13864 GCA_948208565.1 Hura crepitans
TGCTAACATGGCCCCAACTAAACTATATTCAATAGCCAAGTATAAAATCAGAATCGAATGCAATTGTGGGGGTCTTAACATTGGAGGATTAGTCAAATACTACTTTATCCTATTGAAGGTTGCCTGACATTATTCATCCCACTTCACTATGGAATTCTTTCTCAATAAAAAAAAATTGGCTCATAAATGGTTGTTAACTTTGCAATAGACTTACTAATAAATTAGATCTTCCTCATGAATCTTCTCACTTCTTTCTCTATTTTGGGAGTGGGTGTAAGCACTAGATTTTAAAGTTCTAGATTTTTTTTATTATGCTTAATGATGATAACTAGAGAAATAGCTCAGGCAGGTGGACCTTTTTGTGATGGAAATATACTAAAAAAGTGGAAATTCTCTTAGTTAGTGTGTCTTAAATTTTCTAGTGGATCCAAATTTTGACCCGACCTAATAAGCTCATAGTATAACACCAATTAGAGAAAAAATAAGGATCTATGTTGGTGGTTGAGGGCTTGGGCCTAATCCAACACTAATTCCAAAGGGGGGTGCAAGGGTAAAATGGTCATTTTCACTAAGATGAGAAATAGTCAAAATAGGCTTAAAATGAATGAGGAATATTCCTAGGACTTAGAAATGGTCCATAGTGGAGCAAAAACCAAAAAATCTCTCAAATTGAAGGAACCACCATAGGATGATTTCATACCATTCGCATGGTAGTTTATGTCATCCATGTGATGATTTTCTCTAAAACCATTAAAATTTTTTTAATTTAATTCAAACTTTACTTCTGAGCTTCTAGAAACTTAGAATTCGACTAGGAACATGTCATACAAATTCTGATCGATCTATACATACAATTTAAAGTTGGAAAAGGATTTAAATACCTTGATTAACACTTATAAATAGCATTCACCTTTTTACACACTAGACATCAATAGTAATTTAAAAGACACTCACTCTTTAGAGAAATAGTAATTTTTAAGATTTATAAAAGCTTTAACTAGTTCTTGAGAAGTATCAATATTTTAAATTCATTTGTGAAAATTTAAAATTATTTAGAGTAAGGTTATCCTGTCTATGGGAGAGATTTTTCACAAATTCAATATTTTGCATTGAAAATTGGTTTGTCTACTTAAAAGATCTTATTTGGTAAGTCTTGAGGGCTATATCTTGTTTTATTCATAATTCAAATCATGTTTTTATCATGCTTATAGGTTTAGTTCCATTAAAAACATGTTTTCTCATATAATTAACTTTGTATCTTATTCATTAATCACAAATTCATTTTCAATCTTTTGTCACATGATTTTGCATAATAAAAGTTATTAAAACTATGTTTTCAAGTTATTAACATGTTTTCCAACTCATATACACATAATGATGCAATTACATGAGGATTATGATGCATGTTGGAGAAGTTACATGTATAAAAATTTAATATCATGTTTTGTTATGAATTTATTTTTTATTTTTATATTGTTTATGTGCTTGATGTGAACCTTAGATCCTATAAATATTGTATTTCCTTAGAAAAGCATAGTTTCATTGGCTAATATGAAGACATTGATTACTAGATGTAATGATGATTAAGGGTCAACCATGAATCTAGTTCTTTGATGATCAATAACTTGGTCTCTATCTCGGGTTAAAACATTTATGCCATATTCATTGATTCATGGTCTACATTGAGTGGTGGCTCTTAAATTTTTGTCATAAGCTTGTTTTGCTCACAGTAGGCATCTTAATGATTACTTTGGCCTTATTTTGGTATACTTCTATCCTATGCTAATTGATTACATATCCTAACAACTTTCTCAAAGTCACCCTAAACATGCACTTCTTTGAATTTAGGCCAAAGTGGTACTAATCAATCATTTAAAAGAACTTTTCTAGGGCTTCAAAATGCCCCTCCCTCATCATGAATTTGACCATCATATTATTTACATTCACTTTTACCTTTTTATGGATCTAATCTTTTAAAATCTTGGTTTTTATGTCTTGTTAAGTTGCCCTAGCATTCTTTAACCTAAATGACAATACCTTATAGAAGAAATTTTGCCACTTGGTAATAAAGGCTATTTTGATATTGTGCATGATCTTATTTAAGATCTGATTATATTTGGCATACCCATCCATGAAACTAAACATCCTTGCAATGGTATCACTATCAATTAGAATATCTATGTGAGGCAAAGGGAAGCCATCCTCAGGATAGGCCTTGTTCAGATCTCGGTAGTCAACAACATTCTTACCTTTCCATCGTTCTTTGATATCGAGATCATATTGGCTAACCAAGTTGACCACTTTACCTCTTCCAAAAAAACATCCACTTGGTTATGCATTTCTTCCTTAATATTTCCCTCCATTTCAACTTCATTCATCTTAGTTTCTATTTCATTACACTAGCCCTTATATGTTAGAATGGCATGCTCTATAACTAATTAGTCTAGTCCTAGAATATCTTGGTAGATCAATGTAAAAATTTATTTATATTTTGTTATTAATCTCTCAAATTTTCCTTTCTCATTAGGGGTAACACCATGCATTTAAGATATTTTAATGCTCACTTTTTGCGCCAATATTAAACAGTCAAGTTTTAACTAATTCAATGTCGAATATTTATGCATGGTTGTAATCATGATATAATATATCATCTGGCATGATATCACACAAGTAACTAAAACTAGTAGACATTTCATTAATCTTAGAGAAAAAAAGGTCATCAGCCTCTATGAGTTCAGTTACAAATATTTTTCACTATTACAAATAGAAACATCATTAGATAAAGTAACAGCAGTAGTGATGTCTTTTTCTTCAAGTTCAATCTTGACTTTTTTAGTAGCTTTTTCTAGTGGCTCTTTGAGTTTTGTCTTGGTGATCTCTTTTTCTTTAAAGATTGCTTTCAACAACTAAGTTCTCAAAGTAAAGTTCTTTAATAAATTCCCTTTCTACATCATGATCCCAAGGTACGTTATTGGGTCATTTACCCCTTTTTCTTCATTTTTTTATTATGGTTCTTTTCTCCTGATGTCATTAAACATGTGAAAACCTGGCTTTACCAGCTTGAATATTTCAAAGAATTCAACTTTGCCATAATACACTACCTCGGGGTTCCCTTTCATAAAATAGTAATCTAACAGTGCATGAACATTATATTATTGGTCTGAGCTCAACTCTTTCTTCTCTTTTGGACTCATAAAATTAACCCTTGGTTTTCATGGCAATTAACATTGCTTGCAAACTCTTTCATATCTGGCACTAAATAGATAATGTCATTACTTCATGATCCTAAAGATCATATGGTCCACCCAATCATTAGTTTTGATTTTAACCACATGAAACCTAATCAATAGCTAATTAGCAATGTGAAGAGTAGCCACTATGTTGTCTCTAGAAGCCATAACAGTCACCACACCTCTATTATAGAGGAATTTGTTCATTTATTACAAAGTGGATGGTACACCTCCTTGCTTGTAAAACTAAAGCTACCCTAGCAGGAAGGCAAAGCTAGCTGGAATGTCCATCACAGTGAACATGGCATTATTTAAAATGGGCCTTACTTTTACTTCGACTATAAATGTCCTTTTAAGCCTCTTTGTACTATTAACATAAGCTTAAATCTCTAAATTTAGAGAGTCAAATCAGTATCTTTGATCCCCAAACTAGCTAAGATCTTAAGCGGACACACATTAAGAGATGAACCATCATCCACCATGGCATATGACATTTTCTTCCTATTTACTTTGACTCAGATAAAGAGAAGGTAGTTATGTCTCCTTCCCTTGATTGGTTGTTCACTATCCTTAAAAGCAATAACATTATTCTTCTTCCTTTGAAACATATTTAAAACTTTTTGAGGTGTAGAAATGGCAAAGATTTAGGTCTTGGCCATGGCTTAGGCTATCCTTCTTTGATGTTCTTGAGAGCTCATTAATAGGTCTTAAACACTCACTTATGTTATTGTCCTTTTTAATTATCTTATTAGAATGTCCTCTTGACGTAGCCTTTCCTCCATTTTAAAAGCCTTCCTTTGTCCTTCTGGGGTGACATTTTAGGTACTATTCGGCCACTTTAGGTTATTGCCTCAACTCCTTTTTGCCTAGAAATATCATTCACTACCCCTTCAAAATTTGGATAAAAATTATCCCAGATCCTAGCTTCATTACACTCCCTAATAGTCACTCTTTTCTTGATCTCAATCTCAATATTTTCTTCTTTATTTTACTCTCTCTATGGCATCTATTTTGTACCAGACTGCAACTACCATAACTACCTTATGCTATACATCCTCATTAATATGTTTGGCATTATAAATATCTCAAAGCACCACCTATTTAATTAATTCTAACTTGAGCACAAAGACTAAAGGGGGCATGTTGTGATAGAAGTTATGTCCCTTCTTCTTTCCTTCTTCAAGATTTGGTATCTATTTGGTATCTATGATATCTTGTACAGCATTCCTCAAAGATCAATAGTAGTTAGTGAAATGGCTAGTATGTTGATGATATTCATAGTACTAGTTAAATCTATAGCCTAGAGTACTTTGAGTTCTCGCATACTTAAGTGGCAAGGCTATAATTTTCCCTCCTTTTATCATCTCTTAAGGCACTAAGACAATGAATGTCCTAGGTTTAAATAATGTTGTACAACCATTATGAGACATCAACAATTTTAAAAGCTTGGTTTCCACTATTACACTATTTCGACCTAGGCATAAAACATTGTTCTTCCTAGCTTCATTTTCTTCTTTCAAGTCTATAACAATATCTTTTAAAGACTTTTAGTCTTTAATCCATCTTTGAGATATGGTTTAGCATTATCAATGAACATGTTTATCTTTTTAATCTCTTTTGGCTTATCTTGCATCTCTAGGATTATAACTCTCTACCTCCCTAAGTATTCAATGAAGGTCTCATTGCCTTTTTACTTCAGCAACTCTAGATGTTTAAGGGTCACTTCGTGCTAACATTACAATAGTATTACTCCATAAAAGCCTTGGCAAACTAGCCTCAATCTTCCCTTGTCTTTCTCTTAAGATGATGGTACTAATTAAGTGCTTTGCCAATCAATAACATACTAAAAAGGCCTAAAACCTATTTCACAAGGAGCCTCTATCCTTTATGGATATGGCATAATGCTTAAGATACACTATTAGATTAGAAGTCCCATCAAATTTTCTTATGTCGAGCATGCAAAATTTATACAGTAGTTATTCCTTGAATTCTAAGGATATTTCTTTTAAGTCAATATCCCAATACTAGACACTAGATAAGACATGACATCAATCTTATCTTGTAACTTACGAATAGTTGAATCCTCTTCTTTAGACAAAAGAGGCCTAGGAATGGGAATTTTCTCATTTGGGTTCATGTCGTCAACTAAGTTTTCCATATAATAATCCTAAATGTTAATTAGAAAATCCCTTCTACTTGTCCATAGGTTGTGGTGAGGTGGATGTTGGTTAAGGTTATGGTAAGATAAGTGGCCTTGAAGAGTGGGAGAGGTTTAGCTTAGTTGTTTAAGTGTTGACTCAAAATGGTTGATAGGGCTATGAGTATCACACTCTTGAAAGTTGTTAAGGCATTATCAATCTCTTTTTTGTTATGATCTAAAGCTTGATCAAGTTTGTGTCAATTGAGGAGTGATGGATCTTCCATTTCCATGGTCATCTCCTCAAAGGCAATCAGTGGGTTAGGTGTCAGTGATTTGTCAACAAACCTCTTTTATGGTCTTTTCCAACCTTTATGACCTACAATGGCTATTATGTGCAAGGGGTTAGCACATGATGCATAACAATTATCATATGATATGATTTGTTTATGAATGTATGCATGAGTGCAACAAAGATAAGAAACACACATAACTTTCCAACCTTATTTCTCCCTACACACAAGGTCTAACCATTTACCCTACATGGGGTATTATTTAAGCATTAATGAGGGATATGAGAATATGTATGGTGCACGATTCAAAACTAGCAGTATAACATTCCTTATTCTAATCATGCATAAGATTTTTTAATAATTATCATTAAAGGAATGTCGATGATTCTAAGATGGAACCAAGTTTAACCTATTTGCAAGTATGGAAATTTAACCTTTGCCTTTTGAGGAAAGACTGAGATCCACTTTACTATAGAAGCCCAAATCACATGCAAATGCAAATTATTATGGTATCCTAGGGGAAATGTATCTAGGTTGATGATATGAGGTTATTATATAGTACATTCTTAAAGGTTATTTTCCTTCAAGTGAGGTCCTTCCTAATAGGTTTTCCCAATCAAAGGTACTGATGACCAAGTAGTTCACCATTTTATACAGCAAGTAGGTACAAGGCTTAGAGTTTGTGATTATCATCCCTGACACTCCTTCGAATTAAGTGAAAATGGTGCAATGTTTTCGGATGCCACCATAAAGGAAATAAGGACACAACTTATAAAATTGATATATAATATGGGAATCGATAAACTTTAGAACTAGAGATTTGACCAACATTAATCAAAGGGCACTTTTGGAGCAAATTCTCATAAATGACATGTCTTAAATGGAGTTGCCAACTAAAGGAACCTTGATCGAGATTAGGCCGAGAGCTTCATAAGCTAGCCTTAAGAGGGTGTGCTTAAACAGCTCAATTAACCCAAAATTGAGAGCTCCTCAATAAGGTACTTTTCCTTATGATGAGTGTTAGTCGCCATTCAAGTGGTCAATTCAAAAAGTAAATCAAAAGAAACTCTAGGTTTAAGAATTCCCTTTTATTCATGTCTTCAGCTTACTATTGACTTTTGTCTCATTGGAGTCAACTTTTATTAGATCCTTAATCATGTAATTATTATGAAAAGGAAAAAGTAATTTTGCACATCAATAAAAAAAGTATAAATTCATACACAATAAAAATGTTCAACCATGAAACCAGTCTAATTCATTAAATAGAGGACTTTGGGCCAAAAACATTTTATTTGAGTAATTAGAACGTTAGTTCCAAAACATTTTATTACAAAAACTATGCTCTTGACTTAGTCAAAAATTATTTAGGGCCTAAAATCTATTTTTAAAGAAAATACAGAACTTTGGTTCTAAAATTATTTTTGTTAATTAAAGCATTTTTATTATCATTATAAAATCTATTAAATTATTGGAACATTGGTTCCAAGCCAATCTTGTAGCACCTCTTACTTATTCTATAAGAGAACCCAATAAGGAGATGTTACAACATATAAATATCACAATAACTGAACATGTAAATATAATATAAAAGTATAAAAAAAGGTAAGCCAGAAGATTTCATTTTTGTTTTTCATCAAAATCAGTTTTCTTTTTCCAAATGGAAACATTTCATTATTTTAAAACCTTAATATGAGTGGCTCATCATGCTGAAATTTCAATAGCATAATGGCTATTTGAGGCACTATTCAAAAATATTTTCACTTGTAATAAAACACTTCAAATAATTCATATACGTCTCAATATTTACTCTCACAACCCTAACTGCATAATAATCATTATAACTCAAAAGTCTAAGGTTTGAAAACTATGTAATTAGCAACCAAACAATCATATAAAAAAATCATAATGCACATACTCAAACACACACATATACCATATTCAAAAATTATTGATTGGTTTTAGTTATAGAATAACTTTACTTTAAAATAACTTTTATTTGATACAACATTAATAAGTGTATAATAATTACTATAATTTATACAACATTTATAAAAGCAAAATAGGGAATCTAAGGATTTTCTAACTTTTATGCTTTCTATACTTTAGATGTAATATTCTGCTCTACCCTTCCCTCTTACAAGGCCAAGCTTAAAACTACGCAAAGGAAAAACCTCATGTTAACCAAAATTACTTAATGGTGCATATTTTAGGCTAGAAGATTGATCATTAGTCGCCTCAACTAGTTATAAATAAATATACAAATTTTCCTATAAACCTTATTAAAGTAATTTTGTAAGACAAACCTCATAGTGATACTAATACTAGTATTAAAATCCATTCATTTAAAATAGACCTACACATTATTGCCAATATATCAATTCACATAATTTATATGTACATGTCATATTTACAAATAATAAATAACATGACTTGACCATTAAGTAACTTAATTCATGTACCCTATTTTGTGTCGTGCACTACACCTTTAAACATGTATATAAGTCTATTTCATACATAAACTTCATGGAAACATGTAATACATTTTTATCATTGTATCATGCTCTATTATACATATTAGTCTCATTCACAGATTTTATATCACATCATGCATACATTCATACTCTTCTTCTATATGGCTTTCATACGTCCCTACCATGGATTTAACATTAATCATATACTTTGTTTTATGAAAGTTTTTGCAGAATATATCATACAGGTAGCTCACATGTAATCTGTGCCTTGTCATACACATATTGACATATATATACTCTTATTCATTAAAGTTAAATTTATTATTAGGAGTTGTCATTGATCTATTGACATTTATTATACATATTATTGGCCCATTTCTCCCTAAAACTATTCAATTACTTGAATAAGGGATAAGTTTGATGATTTTTTTAACCTGTCATCCTTATGGTGGTATACGAAAGTATAAATAGTGGTACATAAAAGTACAAAGAATGGTGCTAGCACTACATAAGTAGTGAAAAATAATGAAATAGTTGAAGCAATAAACTGTAGGTAGATTTGCTAGTGTCCATTATTTCACATGCTAAACTATCCTAAGGCCATATAAATCCTAGGTAAAAATAAGGCTATTTACATTTCATAATTTCCATGTAAACATATTCATATATCATTATCAATTCCATATTCATGACATTTAAGCATACTCCATTCTAGCATAAATTTTAAGTAATTGCTTGTTTAATCTACATACTAAGCATCACTAAGAAAAAATCAATTATATTAAAAACTTGTAGTTCATATACCTCGACCTATATTAAAAACTTGTAGTTCATATACCTCGACCTTATGTTCCACTAGCATATGACAAGCTCATTTCCTTTACTCTTGGCACAAAACATATTTATTTAAAGTCTTTCAACCACTTTAAGGATAACATACTCATTATCACATAGTTATATGCATATACAAGTGTTCCTACCTAACTAACAAGCTTACCAAAACTTGAAATAGATTCACAACTCATACAATAATATTCATAATATTTTTTCTAAATGCCTTGTAATATTTACATTCTTAAAGCATAAAGATGATTAAAAAATCATTAATCCTTAAACTATAATGTTTTATCCTAACATACATTCCATTCAGTGAATAGTTAACATTTATGTTTAAGTATATCCCAATCTATAATGCATATTTATAAGCTTATATCAAGTACTAATCACAAGAAATAAGATAAAAAAATTCATCTATACAAACTTGAAGGTTTTGGCCTACATAAGGTTTTCACCTAACTTTTAATTTACTTAACATAAAACAAGATAGCACATATTTTTAACTAATAACATTTTGAATACCTATATCATAACAATACAACAACTTTCTTTAGATCTTAAATCTCATTCACTTTGACCATGCATGATAACACCATCAAAAATCCATTTAGAGTCATAGCTTTATTGCATCATAGAATTTTATAACATTCTAACATAGATATACATGCTTATCAACTTCTTAGCACATGATTATGAGAGAAATTATCGTAATTTAACACTAGCAAGAATTCTGACCTCTTAATCATCAATTTTAAAGAAAATATATCATTCTTATATTACATATAAATTTAGCTCTAATGTAATAGTAGATAACAAATCTAAAATTCATAATTCAATTACTTTAGGTTATCGATAAATCATAACAGACATGTTGCTATCAAAATATTATCTGTATAAAGAAATTTTAACCGCCTTTAATCATAAGAATGTAAGACACATTGAAATAATAGTAGTATATCATGGCACGATCTCAGTATTTCTAACAAAATTTTAGATTTGATAACTAACAATACCTACCAAAATTTTCAATATCATTCCCATTCATTTTTCAATAGTAAAAGAATGTAAAAGACACTTGAAAAATGCTTAAATCCTTTACTATGAAAAAAGGTTTCTTGATCTTACATTGGTTACTTTTCATTAACAACTTTAGTAGCCTTAGCATTTTTTATAAGTCATTCATTTATTACGAAAAAGAAAGGCAACAACAATATCAACTCATAAACTATTATATATTATCGCCTTTGTAGCAAACAAAACTATTGTTATAATAGAACATATTCCATATTCTAACCACTAACATAACTAAGTATCTCTTCCTAATAATTATATAATCTGTAGCAAGGGTTAGATAATAAAAATTCTTAGTTTTAAATAGGTAATACTACCCTATATCAATATCATTATACTCTTTCAACAGAGCATTTTAAATTATTCATTAATAATGACATTAGAATATAAGTATAACATTACATAAATAAAAAATGTAAAGAGAGGAGAATTGATTTAAGTAAGTACATAACCCCTTTTTGTAATGCCCAAAAATTCAAGTGTTATGAATAATACTTTTCGAGGTTAAATAGTATTTCCTAAGACTTGAGTCACATTGATGTAACTGAATGGAAATATTAATCATAATGTAATTTTGGGAAAAATTTAAAGTGAAAAAGAAGTTATTTAAAAGGTTAAAAATGACAGTAAGGATTTTTTCGATAGTGTCTCATGAATAGTGATATAGTTTTAGCTGAGCTATAAAATATTCTATTTTTGCTTAGAAAAATTTAGGATTGGCATAAACTGATGCTCAAATATTCGAAAAAGTTCATTGGCATTAGAATTGAAATTTTTGAAGGTCAGGAAATAATTTATAAAAATTGGACGAGAATACAGGTAATTAAATTAGATTTTCTTATTTTTTGAACATGATTTTTATTGGCCTTTCAAGTTTTTATGCAAATGATTTTATGGCATATTAAAGGACTTTAAATAAGCTTTTAGTGGGAGTAAAATAGATTGAAAAATGAGAGCCATTGGATCATGTTGACCACTAATTTTAACCATCCATTAAAATGGGTATAAAACGGTAAAAATTGATTAAAAAGTAACATTTTACATTCATCTTCTTCCTTTCCTCCCATGGTGATTAACGTAACTCTCCACCCTCTCTACCACTATTTTTCTTCCTTCTTTCTCATAAACAACCTCTAAAAATAGACCAAACCCCTTAAATTCAACACTTTTGATCTTGTTTGCACCATCGATTTTAAGAAAGAAGGCTCTGATTTGAAGATTTTTTAGGCTAGGGTTTTATGTGAATAGCAACCAATTTTTGATGGAGTGATTTTCTTTTGGGTTTAATATTTTTCTAAGAGTTTATAAATGTTATATAAGACATCTATGAAGTTAGATTTTATTTTGGAGGTGTGTTTAATTTTATATGAATGTTTGATTATGGAAATGGTGTATGTTGTGTAGTAAAAGGAGACCAAGGCACTTCCAAAGGAAATGAGAAGGTGTAAAAGGATTCTTAGTGTCCCAAAGACACTATTTGTTATGTGTATTCAAAATAGCATAAGTGTTCAATGTGTGTGCATATGTTAAATGTGCAATGTATGCCATTTAGTGTAAGCTTATATATGATGATAATATGATGTTAAGAATGTGATTTTGGACCTACTAACATGATGAGAATATGAAGTATTGATGGTGGTTAGTGGTTGGCCAAAACGTACATAGGGTTTAGATTAGTTTTATTATTGGTGATAATGAGTAATAAGATGATAGTTGTGATAATTAGTGCCTAAAATGTTTATTTAGTTAATTTGATGAGTGTTTGCATGAGTTTAGTCATATTTAGGGTTAATGGTACCTTAATGATCTTAAGAGTATGTGACGTGTTATTGACATCTTAGTTAATGAGATAGTATAAAAATTTGATAAGAAAAAGTTATGATTTGAAAAATGGGTAATATGTAATGAATAGTGTTATGTTAATGTTAGGATGAAACCTTCTCTTATTTGAGGAAGTGCTTAAATGATTTAAATGATGATAATTGGATTTGTTATGAAATAATTATGATAATAATATGCTATGTGCGAAAAATGAATAAAAATTGATGCTTGTATGCATTTTATGTACTTAAAAGAAGAAAGGCATGTATGTTGTGCATGATAATATGAGATATGATTGTGTTTCAAGAATAATAACTATGTTTGATGTATTTGATGTTGCCACATGATGAAGAATATAGTTTTGAACATAGATGAGATATGAGCATGACAAAAATCTTTCATTATGTAAAGCCATGGGCTTATGTTGTATAGTGAATACATAAAGTATTCACAATGGATATTTATGGCATATGACCATGAGGTAAGTGGATATGGTTGTATTAGATGTAAATTGGCATAATGTGATGATGAAGATGCATAAATGATGTTTATATGATATGATGTTATATGTGTGAATAAAAAAATAAAAATGACATAAGTGAAAACATTATAAAATTGATCTTAGTTAAATTATGCTATATTGAGTACACCACTAAGAGTTATGCTTAGCGCATTGTTGTTTTTGCGATGCATCAGTAAAAGTACAGCTAAAGCTTAAAGCCTCATCAGTAGTGTAGACTAAGAAACACCATATTTTGGTTGTCTAATTTTTCCTTCATATAAATTATGGGATGTATGTTATGTTGGCACTCATATGTTGTACAAAGGGGAAAAAGGCTTAAACTAGCTTTTATATGTTTTATAAATCTGATTATGATGCAATATTTTGTAATATATATCTAAATTGCTTCTACATTAGATTTTCTTTATTTTCATGAGGTAAGAATGAATGTTTTGAGAATGTGCTATGTTGTGATAATGGAATGGATCAGAAGGATCTATTATGATGATTGAGTTTAGAAGTGCTATTTCAATTGTAAGTTACTATTCATTTTATGATAGTATCCCGGCATAGCCATTATGCTACCGGATTTTTGACACAATAATTTCCAAATGGTTTCAAAGTCTTAAAAGAGGTTTTAAGTAAGCTAAGATTTTAAAAGTTTAAAATAGTTCAATGTTTTCAAAAAAGTTTTAATTTATATGGATTTTCAATAAGGGTAGTTTGGATATTGTTTGTGTGTTGCTTGTCATTTGGGTTTGGCGACCGGGTAAGGGGTTTCACACTTTTCATTAAGCCCTTCTATCTATTCAATTATTAAATTTAGTTATACCAATATAAATATAAATATAAATATAAATATATATGTATATATATATATATATATATATATATATATATATATATATGTATGTATATGTGTGTGTATATAACATATGAAGTTGACAATAAAGTTTTTAAGCCAAATTACCTAAACCAATTTTCAAATTAAAACATTTAGGGTAGCATAGACTTATTCCCTTCAAAGTTCTCTTTGTTGTTTTGCCATACTCGATTTCCTATTTTTCTCATCAAACTGTAATTTCCTAATTTTTTTTGCCCTAATAATCCCAATTTCCTTAAATAAACTTCAATTTGAAGGGACAATTTTTGGTTTCTCCTTAAGTTTGTTGACTATAACTTCAATCTTTAGGTCAAACCTCAAATGCTTTCAATCCCTTAATAAACCAAAATTAACAAAAGCTTAGTTAAATCTAGACTCCTAAAAACCCAAATTAAAACTACATCCTCATAATTCAAAATCAACATACTAAAAGGAACTAGCATCCTCATAATTCAAAATTAATATACTAAAAGGAACTATCCATTTGTACTAAAAACCACTAACATGAATAATTAACTAAAGAATAGGTATAATGTGCTAACCTATGTCTTAACTATAAATTATTTTAGCCTTTCAATTTCTTTTAAAACTTATGGGCATAAATTTCTAAAATCTAGTA
>CANXYI011161756.1:0-10278 GCA_948208565.1 Hura crepitans
TTTAATTCCTTCATTTTGACCCTTTTCAGGCCCGTCAAAATTTTATGAACAATATGCCAGTCATCGGTCTCGAAATGATGACCCGCACCACGGGGAACATCAATCGGGTTCCGAATGCACTGTTCATAAGACGTCGACCGGCGGACATTACAAGGTCCATCCAGTTCTTGTATCTAACATGAATGGTCGAGCATACAAAACTCGAAATAAAATGATTAGTAACACTAATAAAGTGATTTATGAACCTAATAACAACACCAAATAGGGTTATTATAAATATTATTAAGGGTATACATATGGATATAAATACATATTGAATATGAATGAAAAATTATTATAAAGGAAATGGTGATTAGAATAATTAATTATGAGAAGGGATAAACAAACAATTCATCATAACATATGGCCATATAGATTGCATGAAAACATATTCATTCAACATAAAAATCCCCATAAGCTTCATTCCACATGAAAGGGAGTCTATATGGACCTAACATTTATTCTAAAATTTATATTACATGCCTAATAATGAATAGAATATCTATCATTAGTGAAAAGACATACTTATTATCAGAATAAATTAATGCCATGTCATAATGATTAATAGAGATGAAACATATATTATTTAGCATTGAAAAAGTTATTAGAATACACCATAAAAAGATAAAGCATAGGATTATTATGTGGGTTGTACAGACTAAACAATATGGTATACCATTACAAACATGCCTATAGAGACTCAAGCATCTCATGAGGTATGGTCTATGTAAACTCATGGCATTAGGTAGAATACATAATTATTATTCAAAAATATGTGCAAGATAAAGGTGTATGCATGACATGTCCATATCTTGCTCTTATAATTGGTTTGGGGGTCAAAAAGACCACCTTACATGACTAACTAATCCTTGGAGGTCATTGAAACCATGGGTGAGAATGCATAATTAAAGTGACCACAGAACTTATCTATATGTTGTATCAAGCTGCAATGTAAAATGTTGAGTTTTGAAAGAAAGAATTTTATTATATGGGTTACAAGAATAGTAGATCGAATCTTGCTTTAGAGTCTAAATGCCTTAGACTCATGGGATGAGGACTTTTTTGTCTGAATAATTAGAAGTTTTCCCTATAGATTTATTGGAGGGGTATTTATAGTGTTTCTAGACAATATTCTTATCAATCAAGAGAACAAAGCCAATTAGGATTAGGAATTAGAGTCTAGATAGAAATACTAGGATTTTGGATTCTTTTCATCAAAAAGTCCATGCAGACTTAATCTTGTCAGAAAACAAAGTCTATATGGATATGGGCTTTTGATAGGTTTAATTAGACTGCATTCTATTAGCCTTTTAGATTCAATTGGGTCAAGGTAAGTGTGTGCAGACATAGTGTTAACTTAGTCATTTATTGGTTCATGCAGACATGGATTTAGGCTCTTTTATCTTGCAGTATGGGCTTATCTCTGGTAATCATCACTAGTCCTAAAAGTATGGCATCTATAATACTCAATATCACCAATTATCCATTAAATGCACATAGTTACACATTCTAACAACCTCATATCAAAATTATAAGTCATCTAACCTCATTGACATTCATAAGGCATAAGTCATATACATATATATACAAATATTAAGTTAGGGATTTCACACATACAACATATATTACATTTAGTACACATATGAAATAGCCCAAATAAACCACTAAGGCCTCCTTAAATTTTCTCCTTGCCTTTCTCTCTTCTTTGATAAACTTTCTCTACATAACATAACATTGTCTAAAACATAAAAATGCATACAAAATCATATATGCTTAGAAACACAAATTCTCCTTGATACATCTCTTCTTCAGTGCATAATGAACCTTAAAAAATCTAGAACCCTATAAAAACTCACTCTAGTGATAAGGGGTTACTATTCACTTTTTTCTTTAACCTTAAAAATCTACTAACTTTTTTCTTGATTCTCTTGCAACAATAGGTGTCAAGGGGCTTCGTAAGTTGTGATTTAAGGTTTATATGAAGAATTGAGGGAAAAATTTGAGGTGAGATAAAGAAAAATGGAGTGAGGCACCATGAGAGAAGCTATTAGCTATTAAAGATAGTAGAGAGGTGCACTATGGTAATGTTAATCTAATTAGGAGTGCTTTGACCCTTTTATAGCTCCCTTGAACCAATAGTTCTCATCTCTTCCCCTCTTGATCCAATGGTCCTCATTAATTAATAATTTATTTTTTCTTTTTACAATTATTTAATCTCAATTAAAATCAAAAATAACATCTATTTTAATCCCATAAAATTATTTAAATCAAAATGTAATAGTCCCTATTAACCCATGCTCGAAAATTGAGAAAAAATTGATTAAAAATAACACTTTTATCTTTACTCGATTTTTGTCAAATACTTCCCAGCATCCAAAAATTCCAATTCCACTATTAATGAACTATTTAGAATATTTAAGTATTAAGTTGTATTCCCGAATAAATTTTGAGCAAAAATGAAATATTTTAAGGTTCAATTTTAACTAGGTCACTATTCATGAGACACTGCCATAAAATCTTTACTTTTTTTTAACCATCTTAATGACTTCTTTTTTACTTCAAATTTTGCCAAAAATTATATTATAATTAATACTTTCTAGTCAAATTAGTGTAACTCGAGTCTCAAGAACACTATTCATGTCCTAAGAAGTACTAGTCATAAGACGAGATTCTTAAGCATTACATTTCATCCCCTTTTAAAGGAAATTTCATCATTGAAATTACCTGGTTCAAATACATGTAGATACCACTCTCTCATCTAAGCTTTATTATCCAAGGTTATTTTTTCCTTGTTATGATGTCTCTATAATACTATTATAAAAGATACTATTTTATTTCATAACTCTTTCACTTCTCGAGTGAAGGTTTTTACTAGCCCTTCTACATATGACAAATTAGGTTGTATCTCTACTTCTGATCCTGATAAAACATGTGAAAGGTATGATCTATGTCTTTGAATCATCAATACATGAGACACATCATGAATTTATTGTATTTCTAGAGGAAAAGCTAGTTTATAAGCTATTGGTCCCATACACTTTGTTATTTTGTATGGGCCAATAAACTTTGGACTTAACTTGGCCTTTTTGCCAAATCTCAAAACTTTCTTCTAAGGAGATACCTTGAGAAACACTTGTCATCCTAAATGAACTTAGCATTCTTTCTCAATAGACGTGTCATAGGCATTGCAGTCATTAAAAAAGCCTTGACAAAATGCTTATAATAGGCAACTAAGCCCAAGAAACTCATAAGTGCTCCCAGATGGCTACCATTCTGGTATCATTTCTATCTTGCTTAGATAAACACAAATGCCATTTATAAAGGTTATGTGCCCTAAGAAGGACACCTAAACTAGCTAAAACTCACACTTGTTGTGGTTGGCATAAAGCTTCTTATCCCTCAATTACTGCAAAATAACTCTTAAGTCCTATTCAAGCTCTTCTTTGTTCTTAGAATAAACCAAGATGTAATCAATAAACACTATAACAAACTGGTCCAAATAAAGCTAGAAAAGTCAATTTATTAGATCAATGAAAGCTATCAGAGCATTGGTAAACCTAAATGGCATTACCAAAAACTCATAGTGTAACACCCCTTACCCAACTCAAAACCGAATCGGATAAGAGATACTATGGACCCAGTGCTCTATGTCCTACAATCCTAGTATACTTTCCTAAGGGAATTTTGGTAGCATAACAATTGTCCAAAGTGAAAACCAAAATTTTCACTTGTTAGAATTACACTTCTATAATCCCAATTCAACACAATCAACATCAAATGTGTAACAACCCGAAAATCCCGACTCTTATGAATAGTACTTCTTGGGATGAATTATGCTTCCTAAAACCTTAGTTGCACTAAGTCTATTGACGGGGAGTATTAATTATGAGAGAATTTTGGGCAAAGTTTGAAGCCAATTCGAAGTCGTTTGGATGGTCAAAAATATTAAATAAGATTTTATGGTAGTGTCCTATAAATTGTGCTGCAAGCAAAGTTAAACCATAAAATAAATTAAAAGTTGCTCAAAATAATCTAAAAATGTTATGACCAGATACTCAATTATTCCGAATAAGCCATTGGCTTTAAAATCATAATTTTTTGAGATGGGGAAGCATTTTTAATGAATTTTTGGGAAATAAAATGCATTACTTTTTCAGGTTTCCTTTGTTTTTTAGGCTCGAGGTTTTGAGGGCTTTTAGAGGAGGAATTTATCTAATTTTAGGGATAGATATAGGGATAAACCAACACTCCTATCGATTATAACAATTTTACGGAAGAGAGAAAAATTATTTTTTCAAAAACTATAAATAAGAGGGAAATGGAAATTCCTTCCATTCCCCCTCCCTTAACACACACTCCTTCCCTTCTCTTCCTCCAAAAATCGTGACTCTCTCCATCTCCCTCTTCCTTTTAATTTCTTCTTCCACACACAAGCCCATCTTGAAAAATTATACCTAAATCAAAGAGCATCTCGAGATGAGTCTATAGACACAAAAATCTCTAGGAATGGCAAAGTATTCTAGGAGAAAAATCGAGAAATCTTTCGAGGTCAATAGTAACCTCATGACACTCGGGTATTTTTTTGTAAATTTTATTTTTCACAGGTTCCTCGGGTGTCGTAGAGCTTTTATCTAGGGTCAAAATAGTTTTTTGACTTTTACATTATTTTATATTAATTTTTAAAGTTCAGACCCTTTTGTATTCATAGGCAAAGCATTGACCCGAGCCTCTTAAGGTAAGGAAAATGCTTAGGCTAGCATCGAGCATCTTGTATGACTCGTATTTGTATGTGTAATCACATTAACTTGGGTTAAATATGCATGAATTTCAATATGTCATTTAGTTCCATAATAGTAATTAATGCCTAATAAATGATATGGTTGAAAGAAATATTATTGTGTGATGTTGCAATTATGTAATGAGATGGCTATAACGTGATATGCAAGTGTGATGCACATTTATAGAGTAATTAAAGAATAAATGGCATTATGTGAATTTTAGGCATATAGTGATATTGTATGTAACTATGGTGCATTTATGTGTGTAACATTAATGGATGTTATTACATGGCATGAATATGATGCATGGTGAATTTATGTGGGCCAAATGGTCCTCAAATGATGCCATATTCATTTATGTGATTACATGACCCTATAATGTCGTTAAAACTAAAATGACCATGTATAATCAATTAGAAGAAAATGGATATGATATTAGGCATCTAAACATAACATATGATTGTCAATGTGTATAATGTATGTGTTTTTATGGCTTTGGGCATGTAGAGGGTGAAATTCGCATATGTAAGCCATACTTGTATATTCATGAATTATGTATGTAAATGACTTAGATACTATGTTTTATGCTTAAATACCTTTTTGAATGTGCACATATGAAGACTATAATGTGTGTGTGTGTTTTATGATGGTTGAATGCCATCTTGAACATTATATGGGTTATCGCCATGAATATTGCCATAAAATGCATGCTTATCATTAAAATACCGAAAATATGTATGAAATGGCAAGTAAAGCGATATGTGATTGTTGTGTATAACCATGATGCATTAGACACTTTGATGCATGTTAATGATGAATGTAATGTTAAAATGTGTTATTATGATGCAAGATTAGTTTTTTAGTTTTTACACCTAGGCAATGTGGCCCTTTAGTGTTTTTGAGCTTATGTAGGCCTAATCTGTAACTTTGGTTGTTTTTATAACTAAAGCTATAATATTGTAAAAGCTTTTTTTTTTCTCACACTGATTGTGTGATAATTTGTGATAATTCATGTGAGAATGCTATTTTAGTTGAGCTTAAGGCTTAGTGTTTCCAAATGAGCTTGGAAGGTCAAGAGGACCTATTTGGAGTTAAGATGTGTTGTATGCTTTTATAGAAGTGTTTTTAACATGTTTAATATTTGGGGAAGTGTCCTAGTATAGCCGTTATGCTGCCAGATTTTCAACACGATGATCCCATTAGTGGCCTCATAAAGTGTGTCAAATGATTCTCAATCCATAAGTTAAGGAATTATTTATTTAATAAAAAAGTTTTAAATTATTTAGGTTTTATGGGTAGCAAAATCAGATATTGGTATATGGTGGCACTCCCTACCCAGGTCTGCTGTACGGACGGGTAGAGGGTGCTATAGTTAGTGGTATCAGAGCTCCGATTTAGGCTTTCCTCGAAACCTATGGGTTATATAAGAGCACTGTAATATATTTACATCATAATATTATTACATGTGAGGCTCATAATTTGTTCCAATTATCTATAGACACGAAGATGAGTCTTAGTACAACTCGAAGCAAATAGGAAGAAGTAGAGAGCCATGCATTTATGACTATTGCAAAATATGGGGCATAACTAGAATGTGTGACCTCCAGTGACATAGGAAATGCTACACTTAGACAATAGGGTTAGCTAGCTTGGCTTAAGACTATGTTAGTGTCTACCAAGCTGGCGATAGTGGCTACTACAGTAGCTATAGTTCTGCTACTATAGTTGCTATGGTACACATAGCTCTACTTCTAATACCTTAAGAGCAGCAGGCTTTCTAGAAGACATACATGAGAAGTTACTAAAGAATAGGGTTGAGTATTTTAAGGGTGAAGAGCTAGATGAGACAAGCTAAGTTAAGCATTTACTAGATCAAATGCTCAGGATTATGTAGTAGTTAAAGTGTCTTCAGGAGGAGTATATTACATGTATTACTTCTATGTTGTCAAAGAAAGCTTTGAGGTGGTGGAAGGCCACTATAGAGGATAAGGTAGCTAATAATCTTACTTGAGAGTTCTTTCTTAAAGAATTCAAAGTATATAATTGAGTATTATCTAGATTAGAAATACTAGGAGTTTATAGATTTAAGGCTAAAGCACAGAACTGTATCTGAGTATGAGAAGGAGTTTTCTCACTTAAGCAGATATGCTAAGGCAGTGGTGGATACAGAGGAAAACTGTTACATGAAGTTTGAGAAAGGCTTGAATTTGGATGTTATACAATAGGTTGCAATGATGTAGATCAGGGGCTTTTTAGCCTTGATAGTAGGTTGTCATACCACTGAGATAGTGAATCAGCTAAAACAGAAGAGTGATAGCTTTAAGAAGTGGTCCTTTGGCCAAAGATATGGCAATTTTGGTTAAACAGCTGATAAGATATAGAAATAGGGTCAGTCTAAGCATCATTAGGATAAGAAGTCATATCAATCTCATAGATTAAGACAAGGATCTAAAGCATAGACTCAGATCTTAGGTGCTCCTAGATGTATTACTGGTAGTGTTTTAATACCAGATTGTTGGACTTGTCACAAGAAATATCTTAGTGTCTGTTGGAAGAGCATGATAGCAATATGCTAGGGTTTTAGAACCAAAGAGCATTTTCAGAGAGATTGCCTAGTGAAATCGTATGATCTTTCACAAAAGTAAGATAAGAGACATGCTTGGAGTAGAGCTAGGGCTAGTTAAAAGTACGAGTCAAAGTGTAGAGCTCTAACTAGGCTATATGCCATATATGCTAAAGAACAGGCAGAAGCCACAGATGTTATAATGGGCACATTCCATATCTTTGATTTACCTACTTTGGCATTGATAGAGCTAGGGTCCACACATGCTTATACCTACATAACATGGGTTATAGATTAGGATTTAGTGCCAGTTGACCTTGGTTTTGATATTATGATTAGCAATTCTATTGGACAACACATTATAGTGAACAAAGTGTTTAGAGACTTTCCTTTGTTAGCATAAGGGCATGTTTTCTGAACTGATCTCATTAAATTGCCATTCAATGAGTTTGATCTTATATTAGGCAAGCACTAGTTGTCCAAGTATCATGTAATGCCCATGTTTTGAGGCTCTATGAATGGTGCCACTGGGTAGGGTGGTTGTATAACCCACCCATACATTGCCAGTAGGCCTAAGGGCTTTGACAAGTTGCAAGATTGGTTAGACAAATCGAAAAATCCACTCACAAAGAAGAAAACATTGGCTGTTGGAACTAATGCCAACAAGAGGAAGAATTTGCATTTCCATCATCTTCTTCCTTATATTTTAGCAAGCTCTCATCACCTATAATCATCCTTATGTGCTAGGGACTTATAGGAAAAAGAATTTCAAGAAAAGGAGCTTCTAAGAATTAATTAAAAATCATCAAAGGTGGAAATGTCAAGCAATTTTCTAGCAAGGGCAGCAAGCTGTCAAGGTGAGTTTCCATGAGCTTTCTTCAAGTTTTCCTTAATGGCCATTGGTGTTTAAGGTACCTAACACTTGCAAGGTTGTTTTTGAGGTGAATTGAAGCAAAAAGGAGCTTGAAGGAGGGGGGGGAAAGTGTACCGTGGTAAGCAGGAAGTGAGCTTTGAGAGGCTTAAAGTGTGGACTTTAATTCTTTAAAGTGTGAGGTAAGTGAATTCAACCATTAACTTCATGCTATCTAATTTTTAGTAGCTTCTGCTTTGAGTTAGGGATGGGTTGAATGTATGAGTTAGCTTGGATAGGTGTTTTTGTTGAAGGATTTTGGTGTATGGTATGAGGGAATGTGAATCGCATGGTTGATTGATGAAAAGAAAGTAATAAACATGTAAATTTAGATGTTGGCTAAGAGGTATGTAAATAGTTAAAGTGTGCTTAAGACGTTTGAAGCATAAATTTATGGCTTTAGCATGGATATGTAATGGTATTCCTTGTGAATTAATGGAAATATACATGATTGGCATGAGTTGTAAGTGTGGCCGAGAGCTTGCATTATGGTAGTAAGCATATGTGACTTGCTTTGTGTGATCCTAAGTAGTGATTGAAGTTGAAAATTCATGTGCCTTAAACCTATGATGCATGTTTTAGTGATTTGATATGTGATAAGTTTGTATAATACATTGTGGCATGGAAATTGAGTGGTGGTTGAGACATATCATGAGCCTTTGTGATCTTAAATGACATGGAAATGTAGTGGAATTTATGGGAATGTACTTAGGCTATAGTTGAATGAGTGGTTATGTAAAGAAAACCATAAAAATGAATGAACAAGGCTAGAAAAGGGTTGAACTCGAGAGTTATGTTAGTGTAACTAGGTAAGAAAGTGATAGAACATGTATGTAATGAATATGGATAAAATAATGTACTTATGTAAGTTTTAGTGGCTTAATTCATAATGGCATGAACTTAGGTAAAGTATAACTTAAAATGGCATGTAAAATAGGCAAGGAAAGGTGTGAATGATGATCTTAAGTTTGGCTTGAAAAATAGTATGAAAAGTGACTTGTAGTTCCCTTTAAGGGCAAGAGTTTGTACAAGCACAGTGTGCTTAAGTTATGTGCCTAAAAGGGCTAGTATAATATGATCTGTTGTAATTGCATTTGTACCTATATTTTCCATTGTTTATGGCCTAAGTTTGTGATTGGCTTTAGGCATATGAATACATGACATAACTGGTGAAAACTGCAATGAAAAATAAAGTGAAATGGGCCTAAAAAGTTTAATAGGACCATATTGCGATGACCTGTAACTGTCCTAAAATTACCATTACCTGAACCAATAAATCCCTTGGATAATAAATGGCCTAGAATTATGATATACTTATAGAATTAAAGCTAGCATAATATATGGTAATTATTGGCAATTATACCTTTGAATATATTTTTTGATAATTCACCTGGTATAGCCAGTTTGTGGCCATACCAAACCGGGCTAATTTCCAACTGTGCTTTAATAATTTTAACTATCTATGTTTAAGTTTATAATATTATAAAAAGTTGATATGTAAAGAAATGGACATAGATTGAGGTTAAATGGCCCATTAGATAAACAACCAATAGATGGGTTAACCAGTCAAATTAGGAATCCTTAGCAGCTACTACACTATCTACCTTTAAGATAGGGCCGGTACAGCGGCATAGGTGACCATTAGGGCCACTATTCTAGTCTGTTAGATAGACAACTTACTATCCTTATCACTTGATGCTAGATTTGATATTACTAATGTAGCGGCGTAGGTTCTTGAGGGCTACTGCACTTATCTGTTGGATATACTAGTTTGTTGGGCAGATAACCCCTTGCTATTTACACCTTGGGTGCTAGAAATTTAATTGACCCGGTGCAACAACATAAGTCCAAAATAAGGACCACTGCACTAGTTTATTTTCTCTCTAGATCTAGTGTCTATTTGGGTTGTCTCCTGAGATGGGGCAATTGAAGCAATTACATAAGATTAATAAAATTTACATATGACTATGAAATATAACATAAAGGCA
>CANXYI011161762.1:0-11236 GCA_948208565.1 Hura crepitans
TCAGGCACTTGAAAGAGGGCCTAATGAGGTGGCTAGTTTTGCAACAACTATAATTTAGGGAGTAGGCAATGCATCTGTACCTAAACCTAGTGATGCTGCACTGCAGCCCCGGCCACTAGGGCTAGGTCAATAGTAGGCTAAAGCATCACATGCCTTATTACAATAGATAGTAAGTTTACTCTAACAAACTTCCACTGCTATTGTTACTTTACCTCTACCTCCTTCGGTACTAGTACCACCTCTACCACTAGCTCTCCCATAGAAAACTCCTTTAGAGAGGTTGAGGAAGATGGGGGCTATTGATTTTCTAGGGAGGAAAGAGGATGATGTTACCAGAGTTGAGTATTGGCTAGATAAGATCTTTAGATTTCTAGAGTAGTTAAATTATACTGAGGCTGAAAATCTACAGTGTGCTACTTATCTTCTGCAGAAGGAAGCTAACAACTAGTGGAATACTACCAATAAAAGAAAAACACCAACAGAGTTAACTTGGGAATGTTTGCTGAAGGAGTTCAAGAAAAGATACATACATGCCTCCTATATGGATAAAAAGAGACAAGAATTCCTAGATCTAAAGTAAAGAAGGAGAATAGTGTTAGAATATAAAAAGGACTTTACTAGACTCCTGAAGTATGCTGAGGTGTTCATTCCTAATGAGGAGGAGAAATGCAATAGATTTTTAGCAGGATTGAATGTAGAACTGAGGATGTATATGTCTAGTATTAAAGAGAAGGATTTTACTGTATTAGTATCAATAGCATACAACATAGAAGAAATGGTATAGGAAAAGAGGGACCTCTTCTAGAGAAAGAGGTAATTTACTATGGGACAATCTAGTACAGTATCAGGAGATGGGATGAAGAGGAGAGAGGATTAGTTGCAGGCACAGTCTCAGACTAAGTCTCAATATCAGTTAAGATATCAAGGGTCGAGATAGGCACAGACCCAGAGGTTAAATCACGCTTCAACTATTAGACCTCAATTACCTCTTCGAGCTAGTTGTACTTCGAGTATAGGGGGCAATAGAAATGGACCTCCCACATATGCCACTTGTCAGTGAAGGCACTAGGGCTAGTGCAGAATAGATCAACATGGGGATTATTTTCAGTGTGGTTCTAGAGATCACTATAAAAAATATTGTCCTTAGAGACTAGTAGAGGGTAATTAGACTTAGACTCCTAATGTTGCACCATAGAATAGAGGACAAAGGTAGAATAGGAATGAGTAGCCTAGTGCCAGCCAGGGTACTAGATCAGAAGCTCGTGCTCTAGCAAGGTAGTATGCTGTGAGATTAAGGGAAAAGGGTACAACACTAGATGTTATTACTGGTACATTTTATTTATTTAATGTTCAAGTTTTAGCTTTAATTGATCGTGGTTCTACACATTCATATGTATGCACTAAACAAGCATAAAGTAGGGGACTAGAACCTAAGAATGATGATGTTGATATTAGAGTTAGCAATCCTTTAGGACAAAGTGTTACTGTGAACAAGATATATAAACAGTGCCCTTTAGTGATTCAGAGATACAGTTTCTCAACTGACTTAATTGACTTGTCTTTTAATATTAAGAATGGACTAGTTGAATGAACATTAGGCCATCATTAACTATAGACATAAGAAATTGACCCTCCAGACTGCAAAAGGACTAATAGTGAGAGTGGACACTGAGAGACATCTATTGAATAATCTTATTTTTGCTATTAAGGCACAAAAGCTCCTTCAGAAAGGCTGTGAGGCATACTTGGTCTATATTATTGACATGAATGTTTCTAACTCTGAGCTTAAGAACATTCCAATTGTATCTAAATTCCCTGATGTCTCTCCTAAAGAGTTGCCAGGTTTACCACCTCAAAGAGAGCTTGATTTTGAGATTGAGGTATATCCTAGTGTAGCTCTAATATCTATTGCTCTTTCTGGAATGGCACCTACTAAGTTAAAGGAACTAAAGGTTTAGTTATAAGAATTGCTAGATAAAGGTTTTATCCATCCTAGTGTATCACTTTAGGGATTACTTATGCTATTTGTAAAGAAGAAAGATGGGTTGCTTAGGTTATACATTGATTAGAGGCAGCTGAACAGAATAACTATGAAGAATAAGTATCCATTACCTAGAATAAATGACCTCTTTGATCAGTTGAGAGGGGTAGGTATATTTTTTAAGATTGATTTAAGATCCGGATACCATCAGCTGAGGATTAAGGAGGTTGACATACCTAAAACTACTTTTTAGAACTCGATATAAGCATTATGAGTTTTTTGTGATGCCATTTAGGCTCACCAATGCTCGAGCAACTTTCATGGATCTCATAAATAGAGTTTTTTAGCCTTATCTAGATCAGTTCATAGTGGTATTCATCAATGATATCCTGATGTATTCTAGAAGCTAGGAAGAGCATGAGCAGTATCTCTAGGTCGTGTTGTAGACCCTAAGAGAGAATAGTTGTATGCCAAACTCAATAAGTGTGAGTTTTGGCTAAGGGAAGTTGCTTTTCTGGGTCACATAATTTCAGCTGAAGGAATCAAAGTTAATCCCAACAAAGTAAAAGTAGTGCTAAAATGGGAACCACCTAGGAATGTCATAGAGGTGAGAAGTTTCTAGTGTTAGCTGGGTACTATAGGAGATTTGCAAAGGGTCCTCCATCATTGCCACTCCTTTGACCAAACTAATTAGAAAGAATGTAAAGTTCATATGGGATGATCAATGTCAAGCCAGTTTTGATAAGCTAAAATAAATGTTGACATAGCCTCCTATACTAATTCAGCCTGAATAGGGTAAGGATTTTGTGATATATAGTGATGCTTCATTGAATGGCTTAGGCTATGTATTGATGTAAGATAGAAAAGTGGTGGCTTATGCTTTAAGATAATTAAAGCCACATAAGAGAAATTATCCCATGCATGATCTGAAGCTAGTTGCTATTGTGTTAGCTCTGAAGATCTAGAGGCACTATATGTACAGTGTAAAGTGTTATATATATAGATTATAAGAGCTTGAAATACCTCCTTACACAGAAAAAACTAAACTTGAGATAAAGAAGGTGGTTGGAATTAATTAAAGATTATGATTGCATCATTGATTATCATCCCAAAAAAGCAAATGTAGTGGTTGATGCCTTAAGCAGGAAATTTATGGTGACTTTGAAAGCTATGAATGTCAAATTATAGTATAGTTCAGGAAATGCGGTATTAGCTGAGTTGCAAATGAGGCCAAATTTTAGGCAATAGATTGGAGAGAATCAGATGAGAGATAAGCAGATGGTTCAAATAATTAGTAAAGCTAAAGAGGGGAAAGGCCACAAGGTTCGAGTTAACAGATGATGGGTATCTGTACTATCAAAATAGGTTGTGTGTACCTAGTACAAATGACTTGAGATTATAGATACTTAAAAAGGCATATAAAGCTTCTTATTCCATGCACCCAGGGAGCACAAAGATGTATTTGGATTTGAAATCCCAGTATTGATAGCCTAGTATGAAGAAAGATATAGCAGAATATGTTGTTAGGTGTTTGACATGTCAACAAGTAAAAGCTGAGCATCAGGTTCCTTCTAGCTTGCTACATCCTATAGCAATACTAGAATGGAAATGGGAGAAAGTGACTATAGACTTTGTGATAGGTTTGCCTATGACTAGAGGCAAGTGTGATGCTGTGTGGATAATAGTGGATAAATTAACTAAGATAACACATTTCATCCTTGCCAGAATGGATTATTCCTTAGAAAAATTGGCTAAATTGCATATGGATGAGATTGTCAAATTACATGGTGTGCTAGTGACTATCATTTTTGATAGAGATCCTCGCTTTACTTATAGGTTTTAGAGGAAGTTACAGGAGGTATTAGGTACCAGATTAGTTTACAGCACAGCATTTCATCCTTAGACTGACAAACAATTAGAAAGGGTGATACAGATACTAGAAGACATGCCGCAAGGCTATGCTATTGAGTTTAATAGTAGCTAGGATCAATACTTATCTTTGGGAAAGTTTGCCTATGATAATAGCTACCAATCCAGTCTTGTAATGGCACCATATAAGGCACTATATGGAAATCGATGTAGAACTCCCTTGTGTTAGAGTTAGGTTGGGGAAAGAAAAATTGTTGGTATTGAGTTGATTCGAGATACTGAAGAGAAAGCAAGAATAGTCAAAGAAAGGTTGAAGGCAGTAGTTGATAGACAAAAATCATACACTAACCTGAAGCAAAAGGACATTGAATATGTAGTTGGTGAAAAGGTATTCCTAAAGGTTTCTCCTTGGAAGAAAATTTTGAGGTTTGGTAAAAAGGAGAAACTGAGTCCCAGATTCATTGAACCATACAAGGTTACCAAGAGGGCCAAACCTCTAGCGTATAGGTTGATGTTACCACCTAAGTTATAGCAAATTCACAATGCATTTTATGTTTTTATGCTCAGGAGGTATAGATTGGATCTTTCACATGTGATTTCGATGTCAGATATCGAGGTACAGCCTGATTGAGTTATGAAGAGGAATGGGTCTAGATTGACTCAGAAGGTGAAATAATTGCATAATAAATCCATAGCACTAGTTAAGGTGCTATAGAGGCATCACAATATAAAAGAAGCTACCTTGGAGCCAAAAGAGTTGATGAAAGCCCAATATCCATAGTTATTTGCTTAAGGTAATTTCAAGGATGAAATTTACTTAAAAGGGGAAGAAATGTAATCGTCATAATTTAAGGCTCTCCATAAATAGTGCCACATTGTTCAAGAAGTGTGCTTAGGTTGCCGAGTAACTTGCACGTGGACCAAGGCAGTGGCACTGGTTATGAAACTTCGAGGGGCTTTAAGTTCATGAAAAAGTTGAAATTTAAAATTTTAGCAAAACCAATAATTCATTTTAAGCAGTAAGGAATGCGTCTAAGCAATAAAAAATTTTTGAGTAGGGATTAACTTGGGATGTGCCCGAATGGACTTGAAAATAGCGAACCCTAAAGCTTAAAAATTCCTGTGGATCCACTAATGAAAGAATTTTTGGATTTAGAGGTCATTTGCAAATTTTCAAAATTTTTGAGGTTGGTACACAAATCGAAGAGTCTAAAAAACTATCTTATAGATGAAATTTGGTCACAAAATTTTATGAGCAGATAGAGGAGATTAAAATATGAATTTTAAAATGAACGATATAATTTTTTGATGTCCGAGTGAATTACTATGAATTTTTTAAGTTTGCCAAAAAAATTGGGATGGTTCAAGAATTTTAGGACCACCCTTGACATTTTAAAGTGGCCCCACCTTATGGCAAGTGGCTAAAGAGGCTTGCCAAGTGGCAAACCTCACTTGACAAGTTGATTTCGACTTGGAAAGGAGAAGTTTTCTTCCTCCCTTTTCCTTATTCCTGCCAATGCCAGGTAGAGAGAAAACGGGCCATAACTTTATCATCTCTTCACCAAAACCTATGATTCCAGTTGCTAAATTCACTTATTTACGTTAGGCACCATGGGGAAAAATAATCAAGTGAAAAGAGATTTTTAATTGGGAGATAAAAAAAACCATCAAAATTTACTAGTTTAGAGCAATCTAGAATAATGACCCTTAGGTGAGTTCTTGACTGATTCTCCTCCTTCCCTTGGGTTTTTTGGCAGCCATTTGATGCTAGAACCTACCTAACACCTATGTGATTAAGTGTGTAAGGTGTTTGTGGCAATTGGAGGCTAGCTTAAAGTCCACAAAGGGAGAGGGAATCCACTATGGATGCTGGATAGCTTGGGATTTTTGTGAATTTAAGGGACTTCTCTCATAAGTAAGTGAACTTTAAGCCTTTCATTCATGTATTAAGGTGCCTAGGATGATGAATAATGATTTGATAAGGCTGGAATGTTGAGCTTATGATTAATTTCTTCTATGGTAGTGTTGATTAAGTGAGAACATAGTGAATTAGGGAGACATGTTTCAAAGAACTTGAAAATTTAGCTCTATTTCCTTACTGATTTTAATGGTTTTGGATGCTTCGCTTAGATGTATAAGGGCTTGAATATGGATAAATGATCTCTTGGTATGCTAGAGTAAGATCAATGGCAATGGTGATTGGAAAACACTATAAATAGTAGCTTTCATGTTTGTACCCGAGAGCTACCATGAGTGAGTTCTTTGAGTGGTGCTTTGTAACCTATGAAAATTTGCTTGAAATTGGGTGTTTATGTGTGCAATTATGTTCATGGCATACCTATATGGATGAATATTGATCTAATGTGAAAAAGGAATAGAATTTTGTGTCATTTTCCTTTCGTACCCAAAAGCATGTTAATGGCATTATGGCATGAAATTTAAGCTTGTTAAAGTGTTAGGCAAGTGAATTATAATGTCTATATAATTGGCTTATAATGACCTTGAATTGAATAATGCATATGGCATATTGATATATAAAAATATACTTTGAAAATGTGTCTTTAAATGACTAAAAAGGTGGAATTAAAACATAAGTTGATGGCTTGAAAAGGAACTTGAATTGCACTATAATAATTGAATTTTTTCCTTATGCCTTTGGGGCCAGTATTGAGACATGTATGAATGGCAATTGTGCCAAATGTTTTGCCTTGGAAGTGGCCTAGATATATTTGGCTTTAGGCTTATGAACGTGGTTAATAAAATGTTGAAAACTGTGTTAAAATTGAATTTAAAACAGTCCTAGAATTGTGTGTTGAAAAGCGGTCGAAATGATCTATAATTGTCCAGTTGACCATTACCGGAACCAAAAATTTCATTAGACATAAAGTGTTAGTTTCTTGAGAACTAATTCTATGATAAATTATAACCTATTAAATCTTGTATATTGGTAATAACAGGACTCAAAATTATTTTGGGATTTTTACCTGTAGAGCTAAAATGTGGCTATACCATACCGGCTAAAAAATAAATTGTGCGATAAAATTTATAACTATCCATTTTTGGAATATAAATATTATAAGAATATTTTTAGTTAACAAATGAACTTAAAATGAGCTACTTGGCCTATTAGTTAAACACCCACTAGATGGATTGACCGGTCAATTTAGGGTTTTTGTAACTGCTAGTTGTTTGAAGTTCAGGTAATAAATTTTATTAGTGGCTAGAGAGGTCTACGGGCTAATCTCCATTATGTTACCAAGGTGTTGAGATTTTATTTATGGCTGGGGAGGCCTACGGGCTGATATCCATTATGTCACATATCTGATGATGTTTAGTTGTGGATGGGGAGGCCTACGGGCTGATCTTCATTATGTCACAAAGATTAATTTAATTGTGTCTAAAGAGGCTACAGGCTGATCTCTATTATGGCACATACAGATGTAACAGTGTAGGTCCAAAATGGGGACCACTACACTAGTTTATTGTCCCTCTAGATCTAGTGTCTTGAAGTGTTATCTTCCTAGTCGGGCCAGTGAATTAAGTTAAGAGAATGATAAAAATAGTTTTAAAAGTACAATTAAGCATAATTAGATAGTATTTTTTGAGTAATTGATGAAATATGTACCAAAGGGTATTTTGGTCATTTTACACCTATGTTGTTAAATAAATTGATTCATGTAAAGTATGTATACTATGAATATTAATAACTACTTTAAATAATATATGTGAGTCAAAAAGGCTATTTCATGACTTATAAATGCCTTAGGGTTATTTTAGTAATTTGGCACCATGATATATGAATTGAATCAAATAATAAGGTAAACTCATGTAATAAACCGCATAGGTATGAAAAGGATATAATGCCATGATTTAAATGCTTTAAGTTCACCGTTGAGTATCTCGTATACCTAACATACTTGCTTTGGTGTGCAGGTACTCAAGCACAGAATCCTACTTCGTGAAGCATGTCAATAAGAGTTCAGAGGATACTAGTGAAGGAATACAAAGTAAATGTTGTACAATTTTGATATCTATGTACCTAGGTGGGATGTGGGTAGAAATATGTATTTAAGCTCTGTATATGTGATGTATATAAGTAAACATAAACTGCTGATGTAAATAAAGTAGTCCTATATGTTTTTCTTGAAAACGTATGTTCATAAATTATGTTTCATGTTGATGTGAGCATGAGGCTCTATATATACATGCTTTTATTTGTGGTCTGAGGCTTGTGTTTGCTGTGTGGTAATTATTGATGATAGGTTGAGAATGGGGAACCAAATGGGTCCAGGAGTTATAGAATGTTTATAAAAGTGTTAAACATTTTTTTTAAATTGTGGGATAGAACCCAGATAGCCATTATGCTACCAAAATTTTTAAGTTTTTGAAATGACCTGTAATTACTTGGACTTTGCATTTTTTTTATGATTACACCTTAAATGAGATATAAAACCAATGAGTAGTGAATTTGAAAACAAAGGAAGTTATAAGAATGTAAGCAATGAAAGTTAAATGAATGGTGCTAGTGTCCAATAGTAAGATGGGTGACCTAGGAGTTCGTGCATCACTTATAAGGTTTCCTAGGGAATCCTGTAGGGGGTGTCACATCTATCTATCTGAAGCTAGCTTCAATCTGCCCTTGATGGTCTTCACTTTCTCTTCAGCATCCTTAATCAGATCTGGTCCCATAAGCTTAGTCTCACTTATCTTATTCTAACATAAAGGAATTCTACAGTTTCTTCCATATAATGCTTCGTAATGAGCCATTCCCAAGCTTGCTTGATAATTATTATTATAAGCAAACTCAGCTAAAGAAAGGTAGTGATCCCAGTTTCCTTTAAACTCAATAGCACAACTCCTCAACATATCCTCAAGCACCTATCAAAACATGCATCAGCATAAACATCACATGTAATGCCCATGTTCTGAGGCTTTGTAAATAGTGCCACTAGGTCTAAGAAGTGTGCCCAGGGTACGGGGTCACTTGCATGTAAATTGAGGTAGGGATACTGGTTATGAAACTTTAAGGGGCTTTAATATGATGAAAAGAGAAAAATTTTAAAATTTATTAGAACTAACAATTCATTTTGGACTATAAGCTACCCCTCAGCGCAATAAAAATTTTATAAGCCAGGATTAACACAGAATATGCCCAAACAGACCCAAAAATAGTGGACCTTGAAGCTTAAAAATTTCACTTAGTCCATTGGTGAAAGAATTTTTGGATTTTAAGGTCATTTGCAATTTCTCATAATTTTTTAAGTTAGCACGCAAATTGAGGCTATCTAAAAACTACCCTATCGATGGAATTTGGCCACAAAAATTTATTAATAGGTAGGAGGGATTAAAACATGAATTTTAAAATAAATGGCATAATTTTTTAAGGTTCGAGTGAATTAATATGAATTTCTAAAGTTGGCTAAAAAATTGAGATAGTTTTAGAATTTTCGAGAGGTTTCGAGATAACCCATGTCATGTCACATAAGCCCATAATCATGTCAAGTGGCAAAAATTTCTTGACAAGTTTTGAATGCCATGTGGAAATCCACTAAGTAAAAATGGAAAGGATTTTTCTTCTCCCTTTTGTTGTTGCTGATGCTAAGGGGGAGTTTAGGAGGCCATTACTCTTTCATTTCTCACCCAAAATTCATGATTCTAGTTTCTAAATTCAAGTTAGCCTATTCATGAATTATGGGAAAAAGAATTAGGGGGAAAGGAACTCTCAGTTGGGAGGAAGAATTCTCTAAATTTTCATGGTTCAGACTGCCTAGAAAAACCTAAATGCCATCCCCCACTTTCTCTAGCCATATCTCCCTTATCCCTTAATCAAAATTTGTCATTCTTGTTTCTAAATTTTCTTTAGGTTAGGAGATTAAAGGAAAAAGAATTACAGTGAAAGGAGCTCTCAATAGGGAGAAATAAATTCACAAACTTTACTAGTTCAAACTATCGAGAATTGTGACCTTTAGATGAGTTAATGGCTATTTATTCTACATTTTTGGGGATTTCTAGTTGCCATTTGATATTAGACCATGCTTAACACTTGTGTGACTATATGTGTGAGGTGTTTATGGTAATTGGATGGCAAATTGAGGTCCACAAAGAGGGAGGAAGGCTATCATGGAAAACTAGATAGCTTTAGTTTCCTGTGGATTTAAGGGGCTTTCTCACTTGTAAGTGAACTTTAAGTATTTCTTTCATGCCATGGTATAATTGTGGATGATAGATTGTAGATTAGGTTGGTTAGAAGTTGAGGTTTAAGTATAAATATCATAAATTGAATTATTGAAACTATTAAATTTGTGAGCTATGAATAAAAGACTTAAGGAACTTTAAGATATAGCTTAAAATGCTTGTTGATTTTAGGTTGATTGAATGTTTAAAATTGCTATATGATGCCTAAGATAGGATTTAAGGATTAAATGGTATGTTCTTATGTGAACTAAAGTGATTAAGGATTGATAATGTAATGAGAAGCATAAAATGACTAAGTACCTGAGAGCTATACATGGCCTAAATATGATTTTGTTAATTTATCAATGGTATATAGTATGTGAAACCTATGGAAATTGGCTTGGAATTGACTAAGTGTGTGCAATTGTATTCATGGCATAAACGTGTAGATGAATATTAATATAATGTTAGAAGAAAATGGAATTAGACCTATTTGTTCATTTTAACCAAGAGCAATGTGAAGAAAAAGTGGTTTGAAACTTAGTTTATTTAAGTGTTATGTATATGAACTATAATGGTTTGACAATTGACTTAAAATGATCTTGAATTGAATAATGAATATGGCTTGATTATACCTTGAATAGACTTTGAGAATACATCTTCAAATGAATGAAAATGTTGAACTAAAACTTCTGGCAATGATCTAGAACAATTGCTTAAAAAGTAACTTATAATGAACTATGAAAATGAACATAAACTTGTGCCTTTAAGGCTAGAATTTGGATGTGAGAATGAGTGGCAATTGTGCCTATGATATGGCCTTGGAATTAGCATAGAAATGTTTTGGCTTTGGGCCTATAGATACAACAAATAAGATGTTAAAAACTGTACTGAGATTGGACTTAAAATAGTCCTAGAAATAAGCCTTTAAAAATTGTCAAAATGACATATAATTGTCTAGTTGACCCTTGTCTGAATGAAAAATGTCATTGGACAGAAAGTATTAAATACATGGAAACAAATGACATTATAAATTAAAGCATATGGAATAATGAATTTAGACATTCTTCAAATCTTGAAATACTTTTGAATTATTACCTAGTAAGCCAACATAAGGCTATACCAAACCGATTAAAATATGAAATACCTAATAAAATTTTTAACTGACTGTTATTAGAACCTAAATATTATAAAAACATAGAGTGTTAATAA
>CANXYI011161771.1:0-12055 GCA_948208565.1 Hura crepitans
TGGTGTTAATGATAAGCCTCAGGATGTTAGCTTTTTGTCAAAAATGGATCTGAATGCAAATATTGTAAGCATCATTCTTAATGCTCATGCTTATATAGTAGTTAAAGTTGATAAATATGAAATTGCTAAAACTAATAAATCGAGTCCAATAAGGATTGAATCCTTTATGGTAAAGGAAAATTGATGGTTGGTAAACTTAATAAGAGCTGTCCATTAAATGGAAAAGGGAGGAAATAAGTACTTCTAAACTTAACACTTTAGTTGTTGGTGATAAATGCGACATTAAACAAAATTTAGTGTCAAATAATACCACTATGTCTGATTTTGATCAAGTTCATTAGGATAGAATAATTGATAGTACTGCAACTCATGCAGGTCCGTCATGACCATTAACCTATTAAGGTTGGTTCTCTTTTCCTTTGTTTTATGGATTTTAGATTCTTAATTTAGAATTGCCAAGGAATTGGGTGAGTAAAATAATTTTAGTTGTTAAGGATTTCAAAAAGCAATATAATCTTATTCTTATGGTTTTGATTGAAACATGCATTAGTACTATGGTGGTTGATAAAACCATTAGCAAAATTGGTTTTTCTTTTTCTTTTCGTATTGAAGCAACGAATTTTGTTAGTGGTATCTCAATCCTATGGAATAACTCTTTAGATGTTGTAATCCAATCCTTTTCTTATAAAATGATTAGCATGAAGATTCATATTCTAGGTATGATGATGTCCTTATTTATAGTTGTTTATGTAGACCCCTCTCCCATTTTTAAAAGAAAGTTTTGATACGAAGTTATGTCTTTTTCATCTCCTATTAGAGGTAAATGGTGTCTTACTAGTGATTTCAATGCATTCTTATATTCGCATGAGAAATTAAAGGGCTAAAAAAGAGGTAGTAAACTTTGCAATCATTTTCATAATTATAGAGACTTTTGTCATTTGCTTGATATGGGTTTTAAAGGGGCCAAGTTTCTTGGCAACAAGGTAATACTCAAGAAAAAACTGATTGATGTTTGTGCAACATGGATTAGAGGATTACTTTTGATTCAACTTATGTTTAACATCTACTAAAGGTAGCTTCAAACTACAAAGCTTTACTTCTTTTATTCCCAATAGCTCTTTGAGGAGTAAAAATACTAGTTTTCAATTTTTTTTGGCTCTTTGGCTTCTTCATAAAGACTTTAAAAACTTTGTGAAGGAAGCTTTGACTTTTTCAAACAATATTTGCAATCTATGAATGGTTTCACTATAAAAGCTAGTATCTAGAATAAGAAAGTTTTTGAAAAAAAATTTCATAGAAAATATGCTTTTATCTCAACTATAAGGCATTAAAAAGATGTTGGAATTCGATTCTTCAGACTCTCACCTCCCATGAATAAGAACTTCGGTATAATTATGAATATATGTTGGACTGGGGGAGCTCTTCTAGAAATAAAAATTCTAATTAGATTGGATTAATTATAAAGATTGTAGTACTACTTACTTCTATACTAAATTTAAGATCTGATGGGCTAAAAATAACATTCATAGATTGCAATTATCCAATGGTGAATGCTCTGATATAAATGCATTGTAGTCCCATGCTACTTCTTTTTATCACTCTTTATTTTCTAAAGATGTGCCTATAGTTCCTCTTTATCCATTTTGTTGTAAGTTCCTTATTCTTTTTGATGATTAGTGAGGATATGGCTAAAGCTTTTATTCATGAAATTAAGGTGGCTTTATTCAGCATGAAAGCTCTAAAAGCTTTAGGTCATGATGGTTTGCATGTTGCATTTTTTTAATCAAATTGGGATGTAGTTAAGGAGTCTATCTATAAATTTGTTTATGATTCTCTTCGGGGTAATGAAATTGACCCTACTCTATGTAAGTTATATATGCTTTATCCCTAAAAACAACTCCAACTTTTATTATGGATTTTCATCTAATTAGTTTGTTACTAATGGTGTTTAAAATTATGGTGAAGCTTATTACAAATAGATTAGGATTGTTCTTTCTTAACTTATTAAGCCCACATAATCTAGTTTTGTTCTTAAGTGGCTTATTATTATGGAGATCATGGTACTACTTGTACGCCTCTGACCCAACCCATTCTTGGATCCGGATAAGAAACGACACATAATCGATATCGAACTTACTTTAATCCTTGTTACTTAAAACTTATGAATAAACTTGATTATCATGAAAGCTTATAAACACATGCTTAACAAAAGCCACTTGATAGGTTAGACTATTCAAGGTCATCGTGTTAAAAATTTGGCAGCATAACGGTTGTCTAGTGACATTATCCCAAATAATAACCTATAAGGAAATGCACTTTTAAAATCTCAAATGTCTCAACTTTAACATCACCATAACCTCTATGTCATCCCAACATATATGATTCACACAAACTACTAACATATATCAAAAAGTAATCTCAACACAACCACACACACATATATATACATACAATCTATCTGTTAAGAGTTACAAAACTTTTGAAACATGTTAGGTCCATAAACTTTATATATACATATGAGTGCCAACTATGATCATCAATACTATATACAAACTTATACCAAAAGAAGCATCTTTTTGATCCTTATGCTGTTGAGGACTAGCTTTAACTTCACTTGTTACACTTTAACCTACATATTGCAAAATAAACAATGATGTGTTAAGCTTTACAGCTTAGTGGTGTATCCAATAACATCAAACGTACATATTTGCACGTAAAATGCATTCATGTTAATGTTATAACATGTTAATGGCATTTATGACATAAGAATTATGAATGCAAGTAAACTAGGTATAACACATTTAAATTATGACATAAAATAATAAGTATGAAAGTCATTATGCTCATGTGATTGATTACATATTTTTGACCATATTTAATTATGTTATTCATTTAATTTGCCTATAATCAACAGACAAGATCCCGATACTAGATAATAAGAATTCCATGAGCCATAGAGGCCATATAGGGGATGAATAAAATCTAGGACCTTAAAGGCCATGATTGGGGCCACAAAGGCCATAGCGAGGACTATAAAGGTCATAATCAAATATGAGCTTGAAGGTAAGAACTCGGGTCCGAAGACTATAAACTAGGGCTCAAAAACCATATAATGGGGCTCGAAAGGCATGAATAGGCACTGAAGTACCCTAGCTGCTGCTAATCTCCCTAGTTGACTGATTAACCTATCTAGACTAGGTTGTCTACATTCATATAGGCATTTCATATTCTTTAGTTATGTTTCACATAATCACACTTGATTTACATAGCGCTCAATGTACATATGTCATAAGTTACATAGCATTGACATTATTACTTTACTATTCCTCAAAGATTCATCATAAATCATCATTTTCAATTTCTAGGCCATTTGGCCACTCATCATTATGAAGAAAAGCTCATTTTTTTCTTGTAAAGCCATTCAACCATCATACATAAATAGTAAAACTAACATGATCATCACATTAGCATAATTGTATCATGTCATGAAATGAGTCACATATTGTATCACACATTAATATAATCATGTAGGCTTCATCACAACATCTTGTTTCTTAGCTCTTTCATTTCACGTGCTAAGAGTTTAAATGGTTCTTCTTCATATGTCAGGTCTAGTTGTATCTCAACTTCTTTAGCTACTAACACATGAAAATGTTTTGATCTATATCTCTGTAGTATTGACACATGAAAGACATCATGTGTCTACTGCATCTCTGGTGGTAAAGCTAACCTGCAAGCAACTAATCCCGCATGCTTTGTTATCTCGTATGAACCAATAAACCTCAGACTCAGCTTACCTTTCTTCCCAAATCTAAGCACTTTCTTTCATAGTGACACTATGAGAAACACTTTATCATTGACTTCATGCTCAATGTCCTTTCACTTCAAGTCAACATTAGACTTCTACCTATTAGATGCAACTTTTAACTCATCTTTAATAACCTTGACCTTCTCTTTAGCATCCCTTATCAAGTTTGGTCCCATGATCTTATTCTCCCTTAGCTCACTCCAACAAAAAAGGTTTTACACTTCCTTTTATATAGAGCTTCATAAGGCTTCATGCCTAAACTTAACTGATGATTGTTATTATATGCAAATTCTGCCAAGGAGAGATATCAATCCCAACTCCCTTTGAACTTGATTACACAACTTCTCAGCATATTTTCCAGCACCTATAATAACATGTTACCATCATAAGCATCACAAACAACAAGATGACAAAGTCAATAAAGTACATAAGTTACCTGAATGACTTGCTTGGATTGTCTATCCGTTTATGGATGAAATGCCGTGCTAAAACTGAGTCAAATGCCTAAGGCGTTATCCAACTTCTTCTAGAATCTTGAGGTGAACCTCAAATCTCAATATGATATGATTGATCATGTCACTCCATGTAACTTCACAATTTCATTTATGTACGATTCTGTAAGCTTATCAAGTGAATAATCCATCCTTATTGGTATGAAATGAGTAGTTTTCATCAGTCTATCCATAATTACCCATATCACAACACACTTGCTTCTTGTCATTGGCAAACCAACAATAAAGTTCATGGTAACCTTTTCCCATTTCTATTCTAGTACAGCAATAGCATGAAGCAAACTTATAGACATGTAAGGCACTTAGTCACAAACTCTGTCACATCTCTCTTTATACCATGCCATCAATAATAAGGCTTCAAGTCTTGATACATCTTAATGCTACTAGGATGCATAGCATATAGAGCATTATGCACTTTCTGCAATATCTATTTCTTCACTTCTTTCACATCAGACACACATAAACGTTCCTGATAGTACAAACATCCTTCACTCTTAATTTCAAACTTTATGGACCTCTTTTTTTAGATTGAACCCATGATACTTCTAAGCTTACTATCATCCTTTTGTGCATTTTTCATTGCTATAAAAGACTTGGCTTAACTTGTAGTTTAACCAAAAATGCTCCATCATTCATGAGTTTCAAGCTAACATTATAGCCCTCATGGATGACATGAACTTTTTGTTCAAATCATCTGCCACTACATTGGCTTTGCCAGGATGGTAGTTAATAAGACAATCATGGTTTTTAATAAACTTTATCCACCTATGTTGCCTCAAGTTAAGCTCTTTCTATGTAGGAACATACTTTAAACTCTTGTGACTTGTATAGATATAACATCTCCCACTATAGAGATAATGTCTCTATATCTTTAAGGCAAACACTATGGTTGCTAGCTCGAGATCGTGTGTAAGATAATTCTTCTCATGTGGCTTTAATTGTCTAGAGGCATAAGTAACAACCTTACCTTCTTGTATCAATATACATCCCAAGCCATTCAAAGATACATCACTGTATATGGTGAAATCCTTCCCAAATATTGGCTGTGTAAGAATCGAAGCTTCTGTCAACATAGCCTTCAACTTATCAAAGCTCTCTTGATATTTGTCATCCCAAACAAGCTTAGCATTCTTACACAATAGGCAAGTCATAGGTGTAATCATAGAGAAATACTTGACAAATCGCCTATAATAGCTTGCCAAACCCAGAACTCCTAATCTCTATCATGTTTCTAGGTGGTTTCCATTTTAAGATTGCTTTTACTTTACTTAGATCAACTCAACTACTATCTGCAGAAGCTATATATCCTAAGAAAGACACCTTATCGAGCTAAAAATCACACTTGCTTACCTTATAAATAGCTTCTTATCTCTTAAAGTCTACAAAATAATTTTGAGATGTTGCTCATGATCATTCCAGTTCTTGGAGTAAACTAAAATATCATTGATGAACACTACCACAAATTGGTCTAGATAAGGACAAAAGGCTTGATTCATCAAATCCATAAATGCTTTAGTAGCATTGGTAAGCCCAAATAGAATTACCAAGAACTCATAGTGTCCATATCGAGTCCAAAATGTACTTTTAGCTATATTTGCTTCCTTCACTCTTAATTGGTAGAACCCTGATCTCAAATCAATCTTCGAGAAAACTCCAACTCCTCTAAGTAGGTAAAAAAAATCATTAATACAGAGTAACAGATACTAGTTATTGACCATGACATTATTCAGCTATTTGTAGTCTACACATAGTCTCAGTGATCCATCTTTCTTCTTCACAAATAACATTGGGGCTCTCCAAGGTGAAACACTCGATTAAATGAATCCTTGTCTAACAACTCTTGCAACTGAATCTTCAATTCTTTCAACTCCATAAAAGCTATCCTGTAGGGCGCTATATAAACTGGTGTTGTGCCAAGATAAACTTTAATCCCAAACTCGAGTTCTCATTCAGGTGGTAAATTAGGTAACTCATCAGGAAACTCTGACACGATAAGAATTTTTCTTGCATCCGGCTCTTCTCTCTTTATATCAATCACATGTGCCAAATAAGCTTCACACCCTTTTCTAATCATTCTTCTAGCCATAGTAGCTGAGATAACATTAGCTAAGAAACCTTTTCTTTCATCAATAACTGTGATATCTTTCTATTAATGGTCTTAAGAGAAATCCTCTTCTGTCTGCAATCTACCAATGCATGATGCTTAGACAACCAATCCATGGCTAAGATCAAATTGAACTCATTAAAAGGCAATTTAATGAGATCCATAGGAAACTCATATCTTTGAATTAGTAAAGGGCATTCTTTATATATCTTATTCACTATCACATGCTACCCTATAGGGTTGCTAACCATAGTGTCTATATTAAACAATTCTACCCCTAACCCTGATCTTACGCCCGTGTTATGCATATGTAAGAATGTGTGAAACCTAGATCTATCAATGCTATAGTAGGCATATCAAAGATGTAAAAAGTACCTACTATAACATCTGGCAAATCTATTTCCTCTTGAGCCTTAATCGCATACTGCCTAGCTAGAACTTATGGCTCTGCTTTATCAATAATCTCTGATTTGGCCTTTTAGCCTTTGTCTTTTAAAAGTAGCTAGGGATGATGCTTGAAACTATGAAGAGGCTACTGACTTCTTGGGACACTCTCTGAGGAAGTGATATTTGGAACCACATCCAAAGAAAGCTCCAGGTGTTCATCTTTAGCATTTACTTCTATGCCTTATGTTACAAAGCTTATATAATGCCACTAATGTACTTTTAGTTGTGGCTGTAGAAGCACTGACTGCTTGTGCTTGGTATCTAGGTCTAGATTGTAATCCCTATCCAAACCTATGTGTCTATGTTTGTCTTTATCGATGCTGCTACTGTTGTGTTTGCTCTCCCTTCTACATCTTACTGGCATTAGGAGCAGAAATAGCCTGGCCCTGGCTATAAGATCTCTTTTGCAACACTCTCTCTCTTCTTTTTCTGAATGTCTTCAATGGTATAGGCTACTATAACCAATGTAGTGAATTCTTTTATCTTTATGGCTGCCACATACAGTATGATGTCATGGTTCAGCCCATGCTTGAACCTTTTGCATATCTTTACCTTTGTAGAATCTATCTCTCTTGTATACTGGCTCAACTTAGCAAACTCCTTATAATATTCTAATATAGACATGTGTTTTTACTTGAGATTGATGAACTCTTGTCTCTTGCCTTTTAGGTAATTTTTTGTGGTGTACTTTTTTTTGAACTCCTATAACAAGAAATCCCAGGTAAAATCTTTTGGTGCCTTGTGCTTAGTTATGGTCTCTCACCATTTATAACCTTCTTTGTGGAGTAAAGAAGTGGCACAAATAACATTTTCCTCTGGCGTATGCCTTAGTTGTTGGAGGATCTTGATGGTCCTTTTTAACCAATACTTTGATGCTATTGAATCATCTTGGTATGTGCCAATGAAATCCATAGCTCCCATCTTTTTCACCCTTTCAAGATAGGTTTTCTGTAAAGACTATAGAGGTGTAGCCTTCTTTAAAAGTTCCACCATTTGTTAGAGCAAGGCCGGTTATGCTTATACAACCTACCCATCTACATTAGGAGCCTATGTCCTTTATCTCCATAGGTTTATTACCAACTATGGTCAAAGCATGATTCTTGACTTTTTAACCTTCACCTTGCGGTGTAAACTCATCCATCTTCGATCTATATGAAAAAGCAATTTATAAGCCTTAGTAGTATATACTTATGCGATGCATGATCTTAAACCTATAGCACTCATATGTAACCCTATATATTTAGGAACGCTTAAACTGTTGCTTTGATACCACCAAATGTGATGCCCCTCACTCGATCCACTCCTATAATCGGATGAGAAATAACACACAATCATTATCGAACTTACATAAATCCTTGTTACTCAAAACCTTTGAACAAACTAAATTATCATGAAAGCTTATAAACACATGCTTAACAAAAGCCACTTGATAGGTTAGGCTATTTGGGGTTATGCTGTTAAAAATCTGACAACATAATAGCTGACGGCTGTGCAGTAACACTATCTAAATAGTACCCTGCAAGGAAACACACTTCTAAAATCTCAAACATCTTAACTTCAATATCACTACAATCTCTATATCATCCAAACATATACCATCCACATAAATTAATAACATACATTAAAAGCAATCTCAACACAACACGCACATATATATACATACATACAATCCACCTTTTAAAAGTTACAAAACAACTTTTGAAACATGTTAGGCCCATAGCCCTTATACATACATATGAGTACTAACTATGAACATCAATCCTATATACAAACTTATACCGAAAGAAATGTCTTTTTGATCCTTATACTATTGAGGACTAGGTTTAACTTCACTTGATACACTATAACCTGCGCATCGCAAAATAAACAACGATGCATTAAGCTTCACAACTTAGTGGTGTATCGAAAACATTAAACACACACATTCGCATGTAAGATACATTCATGTTAATCTCATAAAATGTAAATGGCATTCATGACATAAGAATTATAAATGCAAGTAAACTAGGTATAACACATGCAAATTATGACATAACATAACAAGTAGGACAATCGTTATGCCCGTATGACTAATTACATATTCTTGATCATCTTCAATTAGGGCTTTTTAGCAAAATAGGGTTGGGCTGAAACTATTTAGGAGTCTGGGGGTGTCTGGTGGGCTAGAGCTCGAAGGCCCAGAAAATGGGCTAAAAAACCATAGGGTTGCGCTGCGTTTTCTTACGGGCCAGTCCAGGCCACAGACACAGGCCCACAGGTATGCGCTGCGGATCAAATCTCACAGGCCTGCCTTATGGGATTAGGTTGCGGGAATATATTCCCCTGGCCTCTTGGCCTGCCCATGAAATTATTTGTTTGGTCTGGGGGTTGGGATTATAAAAACCCTTAAATGCTTGGCTTCTTATTTCAAAAGGTGAGTTTTTTTTTTGAAAATTATAATAAAAATTATTCATTATTTTTATTATTATTGTTATTATTTCCTATTATCATCATAATCCATAATTTATTTTTATTATTATGTAGTTATTTTATATTATCATCATAATTTATTTTTATCATAGTTATTATTATATAGTTATTTTCTATTATCATCATATTTATTTTTATGATAGTTATTTTATTGTCTAATTTTTATTATTATTATTATTATTATCATCATCATCATCATCATCATCATCATCATCATCATCATCATCATCATCATCATCATCATCATCATCATGTAATAATATTTTTATTTATTATAAATTTGTGATAATTTATATTTTAATGAATAATAATAATAATAATAATAATAATAATAATAATAATTATTATTATTATTATTATTATGTAATAAAAATATTTTATTAGAATTTAGTGATAATTATTATTTTTATTGAAAATATTTATTTTTATTATTTTTTATTATTATCATAATGTCATAAAATTATTATTATTAAGTAGTTATTATTAATATTAATATTATTATTATTATTATTAATTATTTTTATTATTATTAAAGTAGTTATTATTATTATTATTTATTTTTATTCTTTTTATTATGTAATAAAATTATTTAATTATTATTTAGTGATAATTTACATTTTTATTGAATATTTATTAAAAATAGTTATTTTTATTATTATTGAAGTAGTTATTGTTGTTGTTGTTGTTGTTGTTATTATTGTTATTATTATTATGTACTACAATTATTTTATTATTGTTTAGTGTTAATTTTATTTATTGAGTAGTTTATTTTATTGAAAATAGTTATTTTTATTAATAATTTTATTATTGTCATAATCTAATAAAATTAATTTATTATTATTTAGTGAATTTTATTTATTGAGCAGTTTATTATTATTATTATTATTATCATGTAATAAAATTGTTTTATTATTATTTTATAATTTAAATGTATTTTTTTTATTTTACTATAATTTAGTAAATTTTTTTATTGAATACTTATTATTATTATTATTTAAATGAATTTTTTTATTTTTTCAGGATTTATTTAAACATTCAATCGAAATCTGAGAAAAGATATGTTATTTTTATATAATTAAATTTAAAATAGTACAATTTTTAAATTTAATAATTTAGTATTTTTTATAATTTATTGCTTATTCAGATCTTTATTATTATTATTATTATTATTATTAGGGGTTTATTCATAAATGACCCAAAAAATAATTAGTTTTTAAAAAAGTCACCATATATAATTTTCTTTTAAAATTATATTTCTTTTAGTTTTTAATTTTAAAACTACCTAATTTTAATATATACATTTTTTATACCCTTAACCCTCAACCCTAAGACCCTAAATTGTAAACCCTAAATCCTAAATCGTAAACCTTATAATGCTAAATCATAAACCCTAAACCTTTAAATGCTAAACCCTAAAATTCTAAAATCTTAAACCATAAAATCTTAAATCTTAAAACCCTAAATTCTCGCCCCTAAACCCTACAACGCTGAAACCCTAAAATTCTAAAACTCATAAACCATAAAATTCTAAACCCTAAATCCTAAATCTTAAAATCCTAAATCTTCGACCCTAAAATCCTAAATCCTAAACCTTAAAATTTTCATGGAACATTATTTACATAATATGATAAAAAATTATTGGAAAAAAAGATTATTATTATTATTATTATTATTATTATTATTATTATTATTATTTAGTAATAATTTATATTTTTTTGAATAATAATTTTTTTATTGTAAGACATATTATATATTGTGAAAATATTTTAATATTTTAGTTTATTTACTAATATTGTACTAATTTTTAAACTGTAAGATATTATTTTTTGATACTTTAAATATATTTATTTGATTTTTCAGGATTTATTGTAACATTTCAGCAAAATTTGAGAAAATGTATGTTATTTTTATATGATTAAATTTAAAATAGTACAAATTTTAAATTTAATAATTTGATAATTTTACATAATTTATAAAAAAATAGTTAAAAGAAAGATACTTATTATTATTATTATTATTATTATTATTATTATTATTATTATTATTATTTAGTGAGGTTTTAATTTTTTTTTTTTATGGTTTAAACTTATTACTAAGGAAAACTTTATTCGGGTCAAAAGGCAAGAAAATAAACGAAAAAATATGGAATGATATGTATAAAAATAGGATGACTAAGTGCGATAAAGAAAGCATTGCAAAACATATAATTTTAATTAATAAGAAGTTGCAGAATATGACGATGCATGGATGTTGTATGATTAAGGCGAAAAAAATAGAGGGACTGTTAATGACAATACCTCTATGCTATTTGAAGAAAATAATGAGTATGATAAAAAATAATAATCAATGGAATTATAAAGATGTAGTATTGTATTTTTATAAAAAATATTGTATGAGTTAGCATTGAAAATTATGAAAAAAATTAGAGATATAATACTTGTAGATCAAAAAATATATTGTAAATAGGTTAACTATCAATGTTGGCCCAAAAATTATGTACATTAATTATGTTATTAAGCTATTAATTTTGAATTTTTTTATTATTATGTAAGTAAACAATGAATCGTTATGAGAGAGAATACCAGTACACAAACCCAGGTCCTATTAATTCTGAGTTGCTAACAATGAGCGGGAAGCATCGCGCAGATGCTCTATGGAATAATGTTGTAAGTAAATGTAAAAATTATTATTTTTATTTAATTATGCATAAACAAT
>CANXYI011161789.1:0-11487 GCA_948208565.1 Hura crepitans
AAGGTCATACCTTTGGGAAATGTCATGAACAATAGGATAATAATAATCAACATTATATTAACTATTGCAAAAGAGAAAAAGAAAGAGGTATATAACTTGTATGTGCATAATATAAGATAAGTATGAATTGTATGGTTGTAGAAATTATTTTATCTTTATAAATGGTAAATATAACTTGCATACATGTTACAACAAAAAATCTTAGAGAAGAAGTTGTGTGACTAAGAAATGAGTTATAACCATATGCTTATGTGTAAATCAAGGAACATATAAAAATGTACGCAAAGTATGTAATTTACATGGAACTAAAAGTGGCATAATGATAAAGCCCATATAAGCTAGAAAAACTAGATTGGATAGGTTGACCTGTTAACTAGGGAGGATAGTAACTGCTAGGATACTTCAGTATTGCTTTATGTTGGTACAATAGTTATAGGGTCAAATTAAGCCATTGCACATACATATACACGATGATGTTTATTTTTATATTTAATTCATATAGTTGCAACAAGTGTAAGATTTAGATATGTCTTTGTACAATTTCATATGGGTGTAGTTGTCATAAGGTCCAGTAAGACCACTGCATAATTATTACGGTTGTAGAGACTGTAGTGTTGAAAGTATAGATTCCTTCACATACATGGAGGCTTATATGACCAATATCCCATTATCCAATTTTGAGATTATTATCTATCGAGTATGGGCCAGATTACATATAAACTAAGTATAAGAATAACCTAAAATGTCACTAATATTGGAACTATGATTGTGATAAAAAAATTAAATTGGTGAAATAAATGTGGTCCTTATTTCTATGATTGATACATTAAATTAATCTTAATATGTCATGCATGCCATGGGTTACTATCCTAATTTAATGTGTGCTATATGCTTGTATATACTATCATTATGTAAGATTAATACTTTTAATATCATTTTGTGTGCTTTATAAGTGTGTTATTGAGCATATTTCATTAAGTACACAACTAAGCATTATAATTAGTGCATTATTGTTTCTATAATACATAGGTAATATACTGTAGATCAAGTCAAGCCTCAAGAGAAGCAGTGTAAATCGATAGAGCTACTCATTTTGGTATAAATTTTGATATATGGAGATAAAGGAAATGCTAGTGTGGCACTCATATGTAATAAGTAAAGGGTTAGCCTAAACTTGTGCATGTAAATGCTTTTTATAACATTTTCTAAATATTGTATCATTATCTATATGTAAATATGAGATGATAACTATATACTACTAATATGACATTTGTGATTGTATGTTGTTATGGTTGATGAGTACCTTAGAGTCTTTAGAAAATCACAAAGTGGTTTGATGGAATTATCTATATAGAAGCATTGATATTTGTGTAGGTTACTATTTATGCTAATGTCAAGGGATAGTCATTATGTTAATGAATTTTTGACATAATAGTCCGAATCAATATAATTGTATAGGTGCTTAATTAGGTGGTAATTAATGAACTTCTCAAGTTTAAGCAATATTAATTAAAGATTTTAAATTGCCAAGATATAGGGAATAATAAGGGTAAATAAGAAAGTGGACTTTAGTTGTGTGTCAACTCCGATTTGAGTTTTATAATCAAATTGGGTTAAAGGTGTCACATTTAGTGGTTTCAGAGTAGGTTTAGGCATTCCTTAGAATATAAAAGTTCATAGAAGTGCCTTAGGTTTAAGAACACCTATCATATAAATCTACATTGCTTAAAGCTAATAAGTTATTCTTTTGTATGGATTAAAGATGAGTGAACCTCTACTAATATGTGAGCGAGAGCAGGAAGAAATCCATGCTCCTATCACTATTAATGTGGCTATAAGGGCTCAATCCTTAGCACCAGGAGATGTTAGACAAGTAACTTAAGCACAACCAGCCCTACTACAGTAGTTGTTATACCTCTTCCACCATTAATGTAGCCACCTCTACCATTATGGGCACTGCATAAGACTTATTTTGAGAGAGTCAAGAAAATGGGTGCAAAATTTGATGATGTAGTTTTTTTTTTAACATTGGATAGAAAGGATTATGAGAATTCTTTAATAGTTGCAGTGATCACTAGAGGAAAATGTCATTTCTACCATATCTTTGTTGTAAACAAAGGCCTATAAATGGTGGGAAATTGTTTCTGAATGGAAGACACTACATGAGTTGATGTGGGGATTTTTTTTAAAGGAATTTAAAAAGAAATATATCATTAAAAACTATATAGAGAGGAAGAGATAAGAATTTTTGGACCAAAAGTAGAGGCATAAGTCCATTACTAATTATGAGAATGAGTTTACAAGTTTTAGTAGATATGACAAAGAGATTGTGCCCACATATGTTAAGAGGTGTAAAAGGTTTGAAAAAGGCCTTAACTATGACAATAAATTACATATAGGCTCGATGAAGATTAGAGAATTTCCTACCCTTGTAGTAGTAGTATGTAAAATAGAGGAAATACATGAAAAAGGAGGAGATAAAGTTTTCAAAAGAAGAGGTAATTTACAAAGGCCAAGCTAGTTTTGCTCCTTAGGTAGGCAAGAGGTAAAAAGGGAATTAAAATGCTTTACAGACATCAAGACAAACTCAAATATCTAGAAAAGGATCACAAGCTAGGTCCTAACAACAAATTCATGCTACTAATACACCTATCTCTATTACAAGGAGTGCCCCAGCCATATATGACCATTATTAGAAAAGACATGGGGGCATTTGTTCAAAGATGATTCTAGGAGTTTGCTTTGCATGTGGTTGTAAAGAGCACTTGATTAGAGATTGTCTAAAGAGTGCGACAACCTCTACTCAATTTCAAGCTTCATCATTAGTTCTTACTAGAGGATAGAGAGGAGATCAAGGTGATAGAGTAGGAGGTACCTAAAAGGGTAAGTCTAAGATAGTTGACAAAACTGAGGTTAAAGCTCTAGCCCATTAGTATGCTATTTAGGCTTAGAAGGAGGCCAACTTATCTTATGTGATTGCAGGCACATTTTATTTGTTTGAATTACCTGCATTAGCTTTTATTTACCTAGGGTTTACCTATTTATACATTTACATAGCATGATCATAGGATAAAGGTTTAAAGTTAGAGCTACTTGACATAGATACTATGGTTAGTAATCCTATAGAGCAACATGTAGTAGTCAATAAAGTATATTGAGAATGTCCTTTAACTATTCAAGTATATGAATTTTTGATAAACCTTATTAAGTTGCCATTTGATGAGTTTGACATAATTTTAGGCATGGATTGGTTGTCCAAGCATAAAGCAATGGTATATTGTAGATAAAAGTGAACCACTCTCAAACCAACAGATGAGGTTGGAATCACAGTAGTAGGTAAAGGGATAGAGTACTTATCCAATGTTATATCAGTAGTTATAGCTAGGTAGATGATAAGGAAGGGATGTCTAGCTTACTCAGCTTATGTTATTGATATAAGGTAAGAGAAATTAGATGTAATCAAATACCAATAATGTCAGAATATTTAGATGTGTTCCTAGAGGAATTATCGGTATTACTTAGAGCACGTGAATTAGAATTTAGTATCAAAGTCTACCCTAGCACTACACTAATCTTGATAGTTCCATAATGAATGGCCCTAGTATAATTTAATGAAATAAATATTCAATTGTTGGAATTATTGGATAAAAGGTTCATCAGACTGAGTGTTTCACTTTAGAGCACTGATTTTTTTTTTAAAAGAAAGATTGTTCCTTTTGATTATATATAGATTATAGGTAGCTAAATAAAGTGAGGATTAAGAATAAGTATCTATTACCCCATATCAATAATTTATTTGATCAACTCATGGGAGTAAGTGTCTTTTCTAAGATTGATTTGCAATCGAGGTATTATTAGTTAAGGATTAAATAGGCTAATGTGCTAAAGATAGCCTTTCAAACCAAATATATACATTATAAGTTTTTAGTGATGCCATTTAGGCTCACAAATTCTCTAGTATCTTTCATATATTTGATGAATAGGATTTTGAGACCTTATTTAGATCAGTTCCTAGTAGTCTTTATTGATGATATTTTGGTGTATTCCAGGAACAAAGAGGAATATGAGCAACACCTTAGAATTATTTTGCAGAGACTAAGGGATAAGTGGCCTTATGCCAAGCTAAGTAAATGTGAATTCTAGCTGAATGGATTGCCTTTCTTAGGTCATATTATTTTAGTTGATGATATTCGATTGCACTCAAGTAAGATAAAAGCTATATTAAAGTGGAAGCTACCTAGAAAAGTGACTAAAATAAGAAGTTTCTTAGGATTCTCGAGCTATTATAAGTTGTTTGTCAAAGTATTCTCAATGATAGTAACACCTATGACATGGCTACATCAAAAGAATGGTAAATTCATATGGAATGATGAGTGCTAAGAAAGCTTTGATAAGCTAAAGACTATATTAACAGAAGCTCCTATACTTACATAGCTAGTGTTGAGAAAAGACTTCACTATCAATAATAATTCTTCACATAACAAACTTAGATGTATTTTGATACATGATTCCAAGGTGGTGGCATATGCATCTAGATAATTGAAGCCATATGAAAGGAATTATTTGACTTATGACTTAAAGCTAGCAACTATTATTTTTGCCTTAAAGATATGGAGACACTAGCTTTATAGAGAGAAATTCTATATATGCATTGATTAGAAGAGTTTGAAATACTTACCCACAGAGAAAGAATTAAATTTGAGGTAATGTAGATGGATGGAATTAATCAAAGACTACGATTGTCTTATTGACTATCATTTGGGTAAAGCCTATATGATAACTAATGCCTTGAGTCAAAAATTCATAACAACCATGAAAGTACTAAATGCTAGGCTAAAATACATAAATGATGTAACACTTTTAGCTAAATTATAAGTAAAGCCTAGTTAGGTACAATAAGTCAAAGAAGTGCAAAAGGAAGATAGTCAACTAGTAAATATTATGAGTTCAATCTAAGAAGGGAAGCTAATAAAGTATGAATTTAAGGCAGATAGGTGTTTATATTACCATGACCAGTATGTGTGCCTAGCATGAAAGAGATAAAAAGGTAGATTTTATAAAAGGTTCATAATGCCCCATATGCTATATATCCAAGATATATCAAGATTTGAAACCTTATTATTGGTAGCCCAACGTGAAAGTGGATGTAACCAAATTTGTCACCAGATACCTTACTTAACAGCAAGTTAAAGCTGAACACTAAGTTCTTTATAGATTGCTTCACCCTATTGTAATACCAGAATGTAAATGGAAGAGTCACAATGGATTTTATAGTGGGGTTACCTGTAACCAAAAGTTTTTAGGTAATTATTGATAAGCTGACAAAGATTTCTCACTTTATACTACTATGTATAAACTACTCCCTATAAAAACTAGCATAACTATATATTGTTGAAATTGCAAAATTGCATGGGGTACTAGATTCGATTATATCTAATTAAAACCTAAGGTTTACATCGAGATTTTAGAAAAAGTAGCATAATACCTTAGGAACCTAACTTACTTTTAGCACAACATTCTATACGCAAATCGATGGTTAATTAGAATAGGTTATACAAATACTTAAAGACATTTGAAGAAGTTGTGATATTGAGTTTGAAAAAAGTTAAGGCCAATACCTTTCTTTGGTAGAGTTCGCATATAACAACAACCACCAAGTAAGTTTGGGCATGGCACTTTATGAGGCTATATATAGGAGGAAATGTAGAACTCCACTTTGTTAGGCTAAATTGAGTTAAAACATATTGATGGTACTAGATTTGATAAGAGATTCTAAGGAGAAAGTAAAAATTATCAGGAATAGATTAAAAGCAGCATTAGATAGGCAAAAATCATATATAGATCTAAAGAGAAAGGACATAGAATATTTGGTTAGTGACAAAGTTTTTCTCAAGGTGTCACCATCAAAAAAGTGCTTCAATTCAGTAAAAAGAGCAAGTTAAGCCCAAGGTTTATTGACTTAAATGAGATAATAGAACATGTAGGACCAATAGCCTACCGATTAGTTTAGCCTCTAAAGCTATGGTAAATACATGATGTTTTCCATATGTAAATGTTGATAAGGTACATATTAAATGCCTCACATTTGTTATCAAATAAAGAACTGGAGGTGCAGTCAAACCTAACATAAAAATAGGAACTAGTGGAAATTTTAGTTCAAGAGATAAAAGAATTGCACAATAAGATAATACCACTAGTACAAGTGTTATAGAGACTTTAAAATGTAGAAGAAGTAGGTTAAAAGAGTGAAGAATAGATAAAGGAGCAACACCCATAATTGTTTAAACCAAGTAATTTCGAGGATGAAATTTTTTTTAGGGGAAGAAATGTCCCGAAAATCCAAATTTTATGAATAGTACTTCTCAAGATGTGAATAGTATTTCTCAAAACTTGGATTACACTAAATCAATCATATGGAAGTATTAATTATAAAATAATATTGGTAATGAAATTGGAATTTTTAAAGCTTATTAAGCAATTTTAAAAACATTGATTGTCAAATAGACATTAAATTAAATTAGTTCATATCAATTTTTAAATACGGTTCTCTCGAGACTTATGGGTCTTGTATAAAGGGAACTAATAGGATACTAATGGGATTTAAATAAAGCATTAAAGTGCATAAAATAAATTAAAAGAAACATAAAATGAAGTAGAATTATATTAGCGCTCGAATTTAACATATGGCTAAATGTGTATTATATGGTCAAATGAGAAAAGACCTTGTCATCTTCCCTTGGCCCTCTAAGCTTAATACTATTGATTACTTCCCTTCCACCATTTGCTTCTTCTTTAACTCACTCAAACACCTAAGTTACACCATAATTCCACCTTTAATCTATTTCTTTAACCCCATACACAAAGAATTAAGGGAGAGAAAGCTAAAAGCAAGGGCAATTTGGGAGAATTTTAGAGAAGTGAGTTGAGGTGAATATTAACCTCAATTTTTATAAGTGTTCAATTTTAAGGTTCTATATTTTTCTTAAGTGTATTTTGAAGCCAAATGAATAATTCAAGTGTTAAATACAAGTTTGAAATTGTATAGATTTTTATTTGAATTTTTCTAAATATCAAACTTTTATTTTGTAGAGAAAGTGGACACTAGTGTAGGAAAAGGGAAAGTGAAGATGTAAAGAGCATATTTGAGACCAAATAATGATCTTTGTAAGTGTATTCAGTGGAATATATGTACATGTGCATAATTCTATGGTTAAAGTGTATATGTGTGTGTGTGTGTGTGTGTGTGTTGTATACATAAAGTGTATGTTTAATTGGTATAGGCATGTTTAAGGTAGGAGTGAATACACTATGATGTTAATTTGATATTTGTGGCATATTTTGAATGGGAATTAAGTTAAGACTAAATGAACCTAGCCTTGCCTTTAATATGGTTGAATTATTTAGGCATAAGAAATAGAGGTATATGTGTTATATAATGTGAAATAATGACATAATTAAGATAATTAAATGTTTGTGTAACAAACTAAATGACAATTGAATGGAATGATGAATGGTAGATTGAATTTCCTTACATGGGAAAAAGTGGTAAAGGTAGATATGTATGTATATTTTGGTCTAATATAGCTTTTTAGTGTGGATATAATATTTATGTAGGTTAAATGATAACATAAAGTATATCATGGCATAAGAAATTGGTAATTGTGTACAAGTGTTTATATAGTGGTTTGACTTAAAGAATTTGATGATTAAGATTACATGTAAGGTCATGCCTTTGGGAAATGTCATGAGCAATAAGATAATAATAATCAAAATTATATTAACTATAGGAAAAGAGAAAAAGAAAAGGGTATGTAACTTGTATGTGTATAGTATCTGATAAGTATGAATTATATGGTTTTATAAATAATTTATCTCGATAAATGATAAACATGACTTGCATACATGTTACAACAACAAATCTTCATTAAGTAGTTATGTGACCAAGAGATGAGCTATAACCATATAACTTTGTGTAAATCAAGGAACATATAAAACATATGCAAAGTATGTAATATACACAAAACTAAAAAAGGCTTAAAGATAAAGCCCATATATGCTAGATAACCTAGACTAGTTAGGTTGACTAATCAATTAGGGAGAATAGTAGCTGCTAGGACACTTCAATGTTGCATTATGCTAGTGCAACAGCTATAATGTCCAATTTGGCCACTACACATACATATATGTAATAATGTTTATTTTTATATTTAATTCATGCTAGTGCAGTAGCTGTAATGCCCAGAGAGGCCACTACACAATTTCATTTAGGTGTAGCCATAGTAAGGTCTAGCAAGACCACTGCACAATTATTTCTATAGGTAAAAATGCCGTAGAATTCAAAATGTCGATAACTACACATAAATGGAATCCTATATGATCGATATCTTGTTATCTAATTTCAAGGTTTTTGTTTATCAAGTATAAGTAAGATTAAACATAAATTGAATTATAGCTTATTGAGAATTACAAGAATAACTTAAAATGTCACTAATATAGGAACTACAGTTGTGATAATAAGGAAAAATAAATTAGTGAAATAAATGTGGTCCTTGTCTATATCATTGATACATTAAACTAATCTTAACATGTCTTGCATGCCATTATTACTGTACCAATTTCATGTGTACTACATGCATATAATATCATTATGTAAGATTGATACATATAATATCATTATATGTGCTTTACAAGTGTCTTATTGAGCATATTTCTTTGAATACAACACTAAGCATTATGCTTAGCACATCATTGTCTATGTGATGCATAGGTAAAAGATTATAGATCAAGTAAAGCCTCAAGAGAGGCAGTGTAGATCCATAGAGCTACTTATTTTGGTATAACTTCTTATCTATGTAGATGAAGGAAAAGTTAGTATGGCACTTATAGGTTATAGGTTAAGGATGGGTCTAAACATGTGTATGTAAATGCTTTTATAACAATAGTAAATATTATTTGGTTGTCTATATATAAATATGAGATGATATCAATATAATGCCAATATCACTTTTGGGATTGTATGTTGCTATGGATGATAAGTACATTGGAGTGGTCAGAAGGATCATAGGGTTGTTTAATGGAATTATTTGTATAGAAGTGTTGATATTTATTCAAGTTACTATTTTGGCTAGTGTCAACAAACAACTGTTATGCTACTGAATTTTTGACAAAATAATCCCAATTTGTATAATTATATGGGTGCCTAATTAAGTCATAATTAATGAATTTCTTAGATCTAAGTAATATTAAACAAAGATTTTAAATTGCCAAGAGATAAGGAATAGTAAGGGTAAATAAGATATTGGACTTTGGCTGTGTGTTGCCTTTGATTCGGGTTTGGTAACTAGATCAAGTTTGAGTGTTATGCCACTTTCAACACAAAGAGGCCAATGTGTTCTTTCCTAAAAAGGCTTATCTATAGGAAATTAGGGGCCTTAATAGATTCAAATAATAAATGTCGAATAGGCAAACATTATCTTACTCATAACTAAAAGAACACATGTATTATTTTAGCCCATATATGTTAGATATATTCAATCAAACCAAAATAGGGGGTTGGGGGTTCTAGGCCATTCTAATTAAAAAGGCCTAATGGGTTCAATTACATTTCAAAATGAATAAACCATATTTCACATATATAAGCCCATAGAGTATAAAATGCAATATAAATTGGGAAACTTAAGGGCAGTTGTTATTAGTTATTACATAGGCTAGCAGTTAGGTCATATATCTCACTGTCAACTAAGCATGATCCCTCGACAATGAATCTATCTCATTATGAACATATGACTAATTGGTTTACCATTTAATATATTGTAAAAGGATGAGGCTTGGATTTGATGTAACCTCTAACACTTCCCTAAATTGAATTAAAATAGGTTCGTGCATTAAAATGGCATCAAGGTAAAAAAGGATGCCTAACGTATTCTAAGGTTACAGTATGTAATACAGTTTTGAAAATATAATAATATTATAAATTCGAAACACTAATTTTGTGTTGGTTTTTCTCTATCATACACAACAAAAAAAATTAAAAGTTTGATAGATACCAAATATGATAATGGACTTGGATAATTTAAAATTCATTATAAACATTAAATCTAACAGTGTTTCTTAATTTATCTTAAAGGATGATAATAGATTCCATTCATAAGCTCTTCTCACCAATTTGTCACAAACCATAGTATTTTTTAGGAACACCTCTAAGGTAAATTCACATAAGAAGTTCTTAGAAGAGAGCAACTTAAAAATCTAGGTGCTAGTAGGATTTTCAATCAGATGAAGAAAGAAGAAGAAAATCATGTGTTTTCAATTTTTATATGTAGTAATTATATAGCAAAATGTATCACACTAGTGGTTATCACAGTAAGCATTATTTATACTTTAAATAAACCTTTTTTAGGTTAGATTTTAACACTTAAAATCTACACTAAGTCAGACAAGAATGAACTAACCAATTATGCAATCTACTTTGGCCCCACTTTCATTAATCTTATGTGGAACACATAGCTCCTATTTTTTATTAATAATTACACTAATTTATGGCCTTTTGAATCTATTAAAAGCCCATAAAAATTAGATATAAGAACAACTAAAATTTGGACTCAATAAGGCCCACATCCAAAAACCCTAATTTTTTGAACTTCTCATTTACAAGTGGGCACCGGCCCATTTGCTAATTCTTCTTCTTAGTTCATCTTCCAATGATATCTCATATCATATAAACATTAAATCTTTCTCAAACTCTTTTTATGTGTGTGACCCTATAGGTTTCTAGAATAACTTGGTAGTACACATCGAATTAGAATCCTAGTCAATTGGCACTCTATAAATTCAATCTTCTTAAATTAATATTAATTCACCAATTAACATATGACTCATATGCAAGTTAAGAGAGGTATCTAGCCATGCTTCATGACTACCTAAGTGCTAAAAAGTCAAGTGGTTTCACTTAACCCTTTAATATACAATTACGATACAATAAACTCATTTCACCATCTTTCAGCTCATCCAATTTTGAGAATAGAGTTATGTCAAATTATAGCTTAACTAAGTATGCCTAATTAAGCCCTGGACATTTTTATCACCTATGTACTTAATGCCTAATGTATTACATATTGATCAAACTTTCCTTGTGATAATGCCTTTGGTAGAGGATTAATTGTGTTCTGATTTGTAGGGACCATTTCAATTTTAACATCCTATCTATTGATGATCTCCCTTATTAGATGGTAGCATCAAAGAACTTGTTTAGACCATTGATGAGACTATAGTTTATGAGCTTATGCAATAGGCTTATTACAATAACCATATAGAGGTACCAAATTAACAATGCTTAGAACAACTCCAAGTTTAGTTATGAACTTCTTTATCCAAATGGCTTTTTTAGCTATATTAGAAGTTGTTATGCATTTAGCTTTAGTGGCAAAATCTATAGTCATATCCTATTTAAAACTCTTCCAAACAACTGCTTCTCCATACATGATATAT
>CANXYI011161949.1:0-10591 GCA_948208565.1 Hura crepitans
AAGTATTAGTCATAAAATAATTTTAGGCAAAGTTTGAAATCAATCAGAGTTCATTTGATTGGTTAAAAATGCTAAAAAGATTTTATAGCAGTGTCTTGTGAATAATGATAAAGGCAAATCTGAATCGTAAATAATTTTTAATGCTACTTAGAAAATTTTGAAAAGTTATATGACTTGAAACTCAAAAATTCTAACGAGTTCAATGATGCTAGAATCGAAATTTTTTGAGGTCAGAAAGTATTTTAACTGAATTTTGAGATTCGTAAAATTAGCATTTAAATTCATTTTTAAAATTTTTGAGATTTAAGTTTTAGAGCATGTAAAGGCATAATTAAGTTAAATTTGAGAAGTGGAATGAGAGAAAAAAGATTTAAAATAGGGGAGAAAAGAATTTTTTGAAGGTATTAAAAATATTTTTCAACACAATAAATAGGATTAAAAAGTTTAACTTTTGGTCAAACTAGCATACAACTCCCTCTCCTCTCAAACCTTTCAAACTTGATAGCCCCAAGGAAAGAATTTCTCCATTTTTCTTCCTTTGATCTTCCTTTTTCAAGCGAAAAGTCTCACATCCATCCATAGGTAATGAATTTTAAGGCACCTAAGTGATAAATTGATTGATTTTTTTAAAGAAATTGGAGGAAAAACTCAAGTTTTTAGGTTGGGTAAATAGTATCTATTTTTTTTATCAAGTAAGAATTTCGAGAAACCAATATTTTTTTACTTATTTAGTAGGTGCCCAAGAGTCAAAAAATGTGGTCTTTTGAATTTTTTAGATATCATATGATTTTATAGGTTTTTTCTAAAAATAAATCTGTAATGGGCAATTATCGAAATGGAGCGAGGACATGATAAAGGCAAGGAAAAGGTTTAGACAGTCCTCATAAGGTGTTTCAAGCATGCTAGGTATGTGTAATCAATTTAATTAGTGCATTTATTAATTTCCCTAACTTAGGTATATTGTATGTAAATATGTATATTTAAGTATAAGTGAGAATTTATTAAATGTATTGATAATTTATAGTGAATTAATGATTATGGGATAAAATATGTTATGATTACATAATGAATGAGGAAAGAATTGGTGGTTTATGTGTGTGCGTATGAATAGCTGAATGGCCGTGAGTGTAAATGTGTGTATAGTGAAGTATATGCGTAATTCATTACGTAATGTCATATGATAATGAATTATAAATTTTGAATTATGTGATAAGATGGAATAGCATGAAGATGCATCAAACACACATATGTGTGTGTGAGCATAGCCTATGGTCGAATGGCTATTTGGTGATGTGTATAGTTCAATGGCATGTAATGTAAATAATTAGGCATGATTTAGTGATTTGCAAATGTTTTAGTATATGTAAGTACTTTGGTGATACATAAAGCCTAATGTAAACAATTTTGAGATAATTAAAATATGAATTTATGATTTATGTTTAAATGTACAAAATATGCATCATGTGAATTATGTTAAATTTGTGCAACTATTGGTATGAAGAGATATATAAAATGCAAGATTGAAGTAATATTAAATGAAGGACTTAATATAATGTTTGTAGTATTTATGGCTGAAATAGCCTAATTATTTAAAATGGATGTAAATGCCTTTAAATGAGCATGAAAATTATGCTATGTTCTTATAAGTGAGAAAATGAATGTTTTGATGCTAAAATGTCCTTGAAAACTTAAAAAGGAAATGTGAGGCACATGTATATGATTAAGGCATATAACATTGTACTTAAATGCCAAAATAAGGAATAAGAGATAATATTCTCGATTTTTGTCAAATTGATATAATATTTATATCAAAATAAATTTTTAGGATTAAATAATTAAGTGAAAATTTTTAAATTATAAAATAACCCATTTGAGTAACAACCTGGAAATGGATAGGTTGACTAGTTAACTAGGGATAGATAGCAGTTACTAGGCACTATAGTGCTAGATGATGGTTATGAGTCCACTCATTGTGTGACCCAAAAACTTGTATTGATGAGTTTGGTTTTTTATGCAGGTGCAGCAGTCGGTTAGGTCCATTAGGGCCGCTACACGAGTGTACATTGGTACAGTAGTGGCTTAGGTCCATCAAGGCCACTACACAGGAGAATCCTATTATCCATAGGTTTTTAGTGTTCTCATAAATAGAGGCAGAATTAAAATAAATATATATTATATACACTTAATTAGTGTATATTTAATAACTCACATATATTGTTAAATTTTAAATAATATGGATGATGAATATTAATGTAGTAAATCATTAATATTATTTATGCTTATAAATAGTTATAAATATGCTTATGAAAAGTATATGTTATTTGCCTTATTTGTGAATCATAAATAACATGTATATCTAATGTAAAGTGTCTAAATATTATGATAATTTTAAGTATATTAATTCTCTCTTAATAAATGGTGCATACATAAATGAGAAGAACTATGTATTATATGTTATAATATGATATGGTATCAATATATATATTTTAGAAATGTACATGCATAAAAAAATATATTCAGTAATTATTTCGATTACACCACTAAGCAATTAGCTTAGCACATCGTTTTGTTTGTGATGCATAGGTAAGAAGAACAATTGAGCCATGCTTTGGGATATCTATAAAAGTAAGAGGAGACATTGCTTTTTGGTATATTTTGATAATGTACATAAATTATGTAATGTACAGACTATAGGAAGTCACACTCTTATGTTGGTTATGTATAGCTTTGGGCTTAAGCCATAATAGGTAATATTTTGTAATTCAGTAAATGGTTTGTAACTATAAACCTAAAATGTTTTTAAGTAGTTTATGTATGTCTAACATCTCTTCCTCAGGTTAAGTGTCACAACCTGACTTTCTGGTTTGATTTTCATATAGATATAATTGGAATTTAGACAAATAGTGGGGAATAAAATAGATGTATAGATCATGTAGAGTTAGTTAGTGTAAACTATGGAGCGAAAAATGATAGAAGGGCAAAATGCTAATTTCATGGAAAGGCTAGAGGAAAAATGGGAAGACACATGGGTATAATAAGGAAGTGACATGTGGCTTAGTAATGATGAGAAAATGCATGAAAAATGAGGTTCAAGAGTAAGCCCTAATGAATAGTGCCACCCGAGCAGTAAATAGTGTCCTCAGGCCAAATTAATCTAACCTAGATAAAAATTTGTATTTATTTATAAGATGCATTTGTGGTGAAATTTGAAGAGCATTTGAGTTCTTATAGGAGGTTAAAAGTTGAAAACAAAATCTAAACTTATGGTTTACAGTAAATTGTAAATTACTTAGAGCTAAATCAAAAAATTTAGAAATGTGTTTAGAAAATTTCGAATGTGGAACACCTTAATGGTAAAAAATTATGGAGAATCCAAAAATCATAGTGTTGGAATTTTCTAAAGATGGGAACTATAAGAAAAAAATTAATGAAATAAATTCACATTAAATGTGTACATATGTGTAAAGAAATTGACAAATAAATGTGTAAGGAGCATTTTGAGCCCTTAGATCTTATAGAAATGTGGAGAAATCATGGCCATCGAAGTGGAAAGGTGGCATTATTGACATGGAAATAAGTAAATGATTTTTTTTGGTTAATTACACATGGATTAATCTTAACCATCTATTTGTAAATGTCGATTTTTGATCCTAGCCATCCATTCCATCAATAAAAGCCCAAATAATAATAAATTATTCACTTTAGTTTCAACCAAGACTAGCCCTCCTAACCTTTTCATGGATGAAATTCGTCCTCCCCCTTTCCCCACTATTTTCACACCCTAATTTTACCAAATGATCACTTAATAATGCACAAAAATGTTCACTCTTTTAACCTAACATCTTAGCCCCTTTGAATTGGTTGAAAGGAGATAGATTTTAGAAGATAAAAAAAGATGGAAGATAAGTACTTTTGTGACACTAAAGTGGGAAAGTTGATCTCAACCCAATTAATTTTTTTATGAGATTATGCGAAGGGTATGATATATTTTATAGAATTTTATTATAAAGTTTGGTATGTCATAATATTTTTGATGATTTTATGTGAGGAAATCCATGATGGAATTAGTGAAGGATGAGAAGGAATAGTGATGAGGTGAGCTCAAAGATGAGAGAATAAAGCTTAAATGGACTTAAGCTTAAGAGGTATATGTATTCTAAACTATGGACTAATGCTTATTTATGGATTATGATAAAAATGTGTGCTTTATGTTGCTTGGATGAATATAATGAAAGGATAGAAGTGATGCTAGGTGTATGTTGGGATGTTTAAAAGAGAAAAAAAAAAGCAAGAAAAATGAAAAGAAATTTTATGTTAATATAATTATGTAATTATTTTTATATTATATGTATTATGAAAGTTAATGAATTAATTTGAATAGTTAATATTAATAGTATATAAGGCTAAGAGGCTTGTTTCGGATTTAAGAAAACAATATTAGAGTGGTTAAAATGACAAAAATAAAATACTTAAGATAAATGACTAAGTGGGCCGAAAATGTGATGGGATAATAATTTACAACTTATGGTTAATTAAGTAGGTATTCTATTAATTTATATAAATAGATAAACAAATTGATGTAGATAAATGAATAAGTTGAAAGAATATTTAATGTATAGAATTTTGAGAATCCAAAAAATATATATATGTTAGCTAAGGTGGTGGAAAAAATTATGATCGCTATAATTAATAAGAGAATTAAATTAATTATGCTAAAATATATAGATTTAAGTGAGTGGTAAGTACATAGAAATGATTACAAGTGATTAATGGATTATTTAGAAATGTAAGGAGAAACATGTAACACAAATAGCTAAAAGAAGGAAGAAATAAAAGAATTAATTTAATAAAGATAGAACTGAATTATGAATACTTAATTGAAGAAAAATAAATTTAAGTGAACTACAAGTGAAAGTGTGAGTTATGGAAATACACATAAACCTTAATGTGTGATGTAATAAGAATATGATAGATGTACAAGGTAAAGGTACATACACATACTTTGCTAAGTTTAAACAAAGGGATTTAGTTATGCAAAATAATGGGAAGGTGTAAACATATAAGAAATTTATGAAATAATTAAGAAAATATAATAATAATAATAATAATAATAATAATAATAATAATAATAATAATAATAATAATAATAAAAGGAAGGGAGGAAAAATATATATAATAAGAAATAAAAAAATGATATCATGATCAAGAGTTTAAGATTAAAACAAATAACACGAGAATTACTCATCAAGAATTAGGGAAAAATTAATTATATTTATAGAAATGACCTAAAGAAAATTAAGATGGGGTTAATTATAGAACAAAAGTAGGATGAAATTATTATGTCTCAAAGATAGAAGGACTATACGTTAAATAAATAAAGTAAATGTATATGCAAATTTAATTTAAATAAATGAATTAAATGCATATAAGTATACATAAATGGTATAAAAGGTGGAGTCATATATAAAAAGAATAATTATATGAATACAATAAAGGTATGTTAATTAAATAAAAGAAGCATACTAGAAATATATATACATATTAAAATCATAGTAAGAGAATATTAAACACTCGATCCTATCCTATAAGATAGTAAAGGATAACGATAAGGATTTCTATGAGTAAAATGAATAGAATAACGAGGTTAGGCACATGCTAAATACACACTGATGAGTATACCATAATAATGAAAAGTATATTATAATTGTGAACTTGAGAATGATCCTATTATAACAAAGAATATATGTTTGAATTCCTATGCAAAATCACTATCAAGTGATATGTAATAGGAAAGAGAAAAGAAATAAGACCACAAGATATAAGGTATATAGGCGATGACATATGAACCCATTAATATTTAAACCTAAGGGACATAAGATAAATGACTAATGAAATGCAAATAATTGAATAAAATGGTAGTTAAGGCACATATTACCTAGAAACTTACTAGATAGGTTGATCAGTCAACTAAAGAGTTAGCAGTTGCTAGGAGTTTTGATCTATGACGATCATTGCCTTATTTAATGGCAAGTATAGCCATCTAATTCTGATGAAAGCCCTCTATGCTTTTGAATACTAGGAGGTCCACTAGGGTTATTCCCTATTATCCACTTTATTTGGATATCAATAGGTCCTTTGGGGCTGATCCTTGCTATCCAGCTATGTTGGGGTATTAAGAGGTCTTTCGGGGTTGATCCCTGCTATCTCGTTTCATTAGGGTATTGAGAGGTCCTTCGAGGCTGATCCTTAGTATCCCATTTATTATGAGGTCCATCCAGGCTAATCCCTACCATTCGGTATTTAGAGGTTTTATAAGACTGATCCTTACTATGGATAGATGGTGTGTACAGATGCTAAGATCCATAATGTGGGCCATTATATGAGATAGATCTCGATATCTAGTGTTGAGTGTATGTCTTCCAAACATTAGCTGAATAAAAAAGAATGATGAGTGTAAAAATGATTAATATACCATTATTGATATTATAATATTAGAATTTGGCAAAAAAGGAAATAAAGCAAGGGAATGGAAATTAAATGGAGAAAGAGATAAATTGAAATAATAGATAAAAGAAACTAATCATATAATGACAAATATTATTATTAGTGCATAAATACTTTTCATCATAGATTGTGGTAATGAGAATGGTACTTGGTAGCAGGAAAAATTGATAGGTACACTAAGAGTATTAACTCCAATATTCTTGAATACTACTTCTTTACACTATGTTCATCTTTATCTTATTCCTTATCCTTCACTAATACATTCCAATATATTCATGTAATCTTATACCATTACAAAACTCTCAATTATATTCATAACATTCCATTAATATTATAAATATATCTATTCCATGTTATACCTTTACTTCAAACATACCTCATATTACCTTATTTCCTCATAGTCCATATATTGTCTCGGTCCTTTTCTGCGTCTCTTTTGATTTTCTTCTATTTATAATATCTATAGCTTATCCCTTGCAAAATCCATTCAACAGCAATATCTATATTTTTATTTATTGACTTTAATTAGTTTTTAACTCTGGCTTGTTCTATCTTCCTTATCATCTATCTTTATTACTAATCATTGAATCTCATAAGCTTTTATGTTTACTTCTAAGTATTTAATTATTATATGCATCTAACACATACCTATTTATTTATAATATTTCTGGATTGATAGGCAACCAAATCATTGTCGATGTCCTAATTGCTTAGTCATATTGTATTGCATATGCAAAGACATGTATTTCACACATATGCAATCATTTTACACCTAGAAATGCCTAAAACTAGCTTTAATACCACTAAATGTAACACCTTTATACCTAATCAGTAGTCAGTTCCAATATAAGATGTCACATATGTAGTTTGACTACTATTCCTTATTCTTTCTATTTAGATTCTTTATTTAGCTATCTTAATTTAAATACTAATTAAGGACTTCTTTAACTACTTTACACTAGTTACTTTAATCAAGCTACATATGCATGGCTACGATAAATTTATTATTATTAGAAAGCTAGTTCAAATTACTACTTTTTTATCATATTATTCATATCCCTATTTATTTACCATAGTGCAACCATGCTAAATTTAATTGACACTTTATGTATTAAAATTCCTTGTATGTATCACATTCAAACATCATGTATATGAACAATTTATTAATCTTAATTAAGCTTAAGCCACTCTCCAATATTAATGTTATTACCTTCTTTAGTTTTTATTCAAATGATCTAGCATTACTATTTCCATGCATACATTCTACATTGTTATTTATATCAAACATTCTAAACACAATCAAATGCTTGCGATAGATATACTTATAAAATTGTTAGCCTGTAACTCTCATCATATGTTAGGACCTTATGACACCTCCTACTGGATTCTTAAAGAAACCCAATAAGTGTTACACTTGCCACTAGGTCACCTATCCTGAAATTGTCCTTTTGGTTCATCTATTTAGCTTTTACCAATTTCTAATGATTTAATTCAGTTTAACTCCAAAATTAATTATGTCTTTTTCTTAGCTCAGCTTAAGGTCATGCAAACTTATTTATGCCTCAAAGGGGCCAGTTATAGCTATTCAAATTTTTCCTAAAATCTAGTAGCCTAATGGCTATTCAGGTTACTATCCAATTTTTTTTAAAACCTATAAAGACACTTCAACAAATTCATATTGCATCTCTAGGACAAACTTATTCTCCTAAATAATCGACCTAGCATCATCTGTCTAACAATTCATTAACACAGGCCTCAAGCCATAATTAAAGAATCCAAAATCTAGATCATTAGCCTCACATACCATAATCATCCCATAAATACAGCCATACATACATATAGCTCGATAGTTTAATTATTATAAAACATAATTTACATTATATATACATATTACATGACCTTTTACATGTTACCCATTCCCCACCTATGTACATTAAGTGCAAAACTATATACTTATAACATAGCAACCTTGCCAAAAATGTCCTCTAATCCTTGACTGCACACACTATGAGGCTGTATCTCTAATCTAATTACTTGTACACTAAAATATGCGCACTGAGTATATAATATACTCAGTGGTGAATTCGAGCATTTAAATCATGTCATAGTTGTTATCATACATATATATAGTGATAATATCAATTTACTCAGGTTATTTTGCCAATATTTAAAATACAGTTGTAAAAATAACCAAAATGCCCTTGATTCTATAAATAATATTCAATCATCCATTTAATTATTTAAAGCTACGTAATTTGTTAATTCATGCCATTGACATTAATGTATCATATCAATAAATATGCTGTAAATATCAAATTTCCAAAATACCTTTAATTATATAAACTAATTATTCATTCAGCTAATTACAAAAAATCTAAGTAATTTAGTAATATCTACCATTATCAGTGCTTACATGTCATTTATTTCATTAAATTAATAAGCCAAACTAGATAGACAACACTTTAATACACTGGACCTAAAAGGAGCTAAAAGAGTGCAATGATGTATATTCTGGACCCCGACCGCAGCATCAACCTAATAAACATCATAGGGATCAGTCCATAGGCCTCCCAAATCAAATATCCAAATTAATTACACAATCTTGTCTACCCAGCAAACTAGCACAATGGCCCTCCGAGACCTATGCCACTGCACTAGCATAATTTAATACATAGCACAAAATGTGCAAATCTTAAAATGGGCTATCCAACAAAATACTATAGTGGCCCTAAAATGGACCTCGACCACTGTACTAGCCCCACCTGAAAATCAAATCGTGTAGTAGCTGCTAAAACCCTAAATTAACTGGTCAACCCATCTAGTGGATGTCTAACTAATGGGCCATTTAACCTTAATTTAAGTCTATTTCTTTACTGATTAACTTTTTATAATATCCTTAAATTAAAATAGATAGTTATTATTTTTATCATACAGTCAAATTTTAGCTTGGTCTGGTACAACCATAATTAGACTGTACTGGGTTAATTTCTAAGTATATTTTAAGTCCTGTGATAACCACTATTTAAATCTTATTACCCTTAATTTTATCCCACATTGAATTGTCATTTATTGTTCATTTACTGTCTATGTCCATTTTTGGTTTAGGTAATGGTAAATTTAGACTGTTATAAGTCGTTTGCTTTGTTTGCAACAATTTTTTTTAGGTTCATTTCATATCCATTTTTAATGCAGTTTTCACCAATAAATTCACAATTTCCATAAGCCTAAAGCCAATCAACCATTAGGCCGTTTAAAATGCCAAACCATAGGTATTTATACCATACCATAATGTTGTTTCATATTAGCCAATCTAGGCACAAATTATAGACACATTGCGAGCCACTTCTCAAGTTCACTTATAGTTCAAGTTAATATCCCATTTTAAGTCATTGTCCCAAGTCTATATACCAAGTGTCTTTACATTCATCAAGTTCATTATTTGCATTCATTTAGGCCATGCTAATTCTACATGTTTGCCTAAATCATGCCAAGAAAATATACCATTCTATGCCAATTATCTTAGACCTTAAGGCACACATTCACTACTCATAAATTACCTAAGTTTACATGTCACTTCCTTTAAAATTACTCTCGGGTCATGGCCTCTCAATGGCTTTAATCATGCATTTTATTATCATTTACTATATATTCATGCTTTCATATATAGTATAAGCACTTTCACACACACACATTCACCTTTAACTATTAAATCAAGCAATTCACACACATATACACATGCCAAAGCTCTTAGGTCCTAAGAGGTAAACATGCCAATCATAGTTTAAACACTTTAGCCACATGATCATTCACCATAAATCATCACATTAACTATACCATAACACTTGAAATCAACCTAACTAAGCCAAACATATGCATTTTAGGCCTCAACCCTCTCGACCATTCCCCAAATCTATACTAACCATATAAAATTACCTCATGCACACTAGCATTCCACATTATTCAATCATACAAGCATACATACCAATCCAAAACCACTCTAAACCAACTTATATACTCAATTCAATCCTCTGATCCTCTTAGCTACTAACAATCTAACCTTATCACAAGTTCATTTCCATCAGAGCCA
>CANXYI011162025.1:0-12651 GCA_948208565.1 Hura crepitans
CACTGCACAAGATAGTTCCTACTATACAGTGTCTTAAAGTGTTATATGTCTATTATGGGCCTAAACTATAATGAACTTGATTATGAATTAAACATATGGACTTGACTTGATAAAAGAACAAGACATAATGGGATAGGGTAACAGACATATAAGTTCATGTGTTGCATAATTCATGTGTGTGCTTGCATTATGACATACTCTATTTTGTCTATTCCACCACTGAGTTTATACTCAGCATATTGGTGTTCCAATGTGTAGGCTATAGTTTTGGGGTTGATCAGCTTCATATAGCAGTAGTGCAGCTGCTTTTAAGTCCTTTAGGTATATTTTTGTCTCTCTTTTGGTCTATTGTAGATATGCACTTATGTATAGTAGTTGTAATGTAGGTAATAGGATGTAAAGTATAAAACCTAAGTTATTAACATTATATGCCTGTATGAACTTGGTTGTGATATATATAAATATGCATGTTTACATCTATGTGTATGTGGATTTGAGACCCTATGTTCTATTGTGTGCTGATTGTTGTTGGGTTGGAGGACCAAAAAGGTCCAAGAGTGAGGTTTTAGTAGAATATGGTTTTAGAAGTGTTTTTCTTTTACGAATATTTTATGTTTTTCACCCGGGTAGCTGTTATGCTACCTAATTTTTTGGGAATATTTAACAATTATAACCTGGTGTTTTAACAGTCTAAAATATGCAGTAATAAAAGGATAATCAAATAGAAACACTAGAAGGATAAGCTAGGTCAAGGTTGGTCAAAGTTGTGTAAGTGTTAAATGAAAGGTCCTTAGGGAAATCCAAGGATGGGTGACCTCATTAGAAGTAGCACACTTTGCCAATTTCATTTAGGAATGGGCAGGGGTTGTTACATTTCATGGTATCAGAGTAAGTTTAGGCATTCCTAGGCATCCTATACATGAGTGCATAAGTCTAGGGTTCTGTTTTACGTCAAGTTACACTGCCTGAAGCTGATAATTGTTCTTGTATAGTTATAGAGATGATGAGTGAGTGGACCCTGCCAGATTGAGGGGAAAAGGTGGCCAATCATGCTCCTATGAACCCATATGGGCAAGAGGTTAGTGCAACTACTTTAGAGCCTAGTGATGTTGCTCACTGACCACCACTATAGCCATAAACTCAAACTTAGGCTTCTCCAGCCTTACTGTAGCAAATAGTGAACTTGCTAAAACACACTGCAACACCTCCACCACCACCACCACTAGCTCCAGTTCCTATTGCACCTTCTCCACCTCCACTAGCTCCCCCAACATTATAGAAGAATTACCTAGAAGGAGTAAAGAAGATAAGAGTAGTGGACTTCCTAGGTGCGAGGGAGGATGACGCGGCAAGAGTAGAATACTGGTTGGAGCAAACCACCAAGATTTTAAAATAGTTAGAGTGCTCTGAGAAGGAGTGTGTGAAGTATTCCACTTCCTTACTATAGGAAGAGGCCTTCTACTAGTAGGATACTTTAAGAAAGAGGAAGGCAGTAGCTGACCTTACTTAGGAGTTCTTCTTAAAGGAATTCTAAAAGAGGTACATTCTTGAGTCTTATAAGGATAAAAAGAGGTAGAAATTCTTTGATTTAAAGCAGGGGAAGAGATCAGTCTCAGAGTATGAGAAGGACTTTGCTCCCTTAAATAGGTATACAGTAGAGTTTATCCCTACTGATGAGAAGAAGTAAAAGAGTTTCGAAAAGGGCCTCAATGTTGAGCTGAGGATGTAGATCCTAACTCTAAAGATCAGAGATTTCTTAGAGTTAGTAGTAGCAGCTTATGATATGGAAGAGATGCTGCAAGAGAAGAGGGAGCTGTTCTAGAGAAAAAGAACTTTTGTTACAGGTCAGACTGACTCAGCTCTAGATAGGGGCAAGAAAAAAAGGGACTTCTAGCCTAGTTATAGTCCCAAAGACAAACATACCAGTAATCTCAAAGGCAGGCTCTATCATAGAGGTCTGGTCAGGGTTTTCCTCCTAGGCCTTAACCACCTCCATCATAACAAGCCTCGAGTGCACTAGTATCTATAGCTAAGAGCACAACTCTAACTTGTGGGAGTTGCTAAAGGAGACACTGGGGCTAGTGTTGGCAGTTCTGACATGGTGAGTGCCTTGCATGTGGAGCCAGTGATCATTATCAGAGGGATTGCTCTCAGAGATAGATAGAGGCTATACAGACTCAAGCATCAATTGTAGCAACATTCGGTAGACCCTCAAGACAGCAGAGGCAAGATTAGTCGGGTACCAATTAGAGGGCTAGATCAGAGGTGAGAGGTCCGGCATGACAGTATGCCATTCGTGTTCAGGAGGAAGTCGAGGCTCCAGATGTCATCACTGGTACATTTATTTTATTCGATGTTCTAGCATAAGCTTTGATAGATCCTAGATCAATATACTCTTACATTTGCACCATGTAAGCACGAGGTAGAGTACTTGAACTAGAGCCTATATACTTAGATATTCAAGTGAGTAACCTGACACACCAGAGTGTGATAGTGAACACAGCTTATAGACACTATCCTCTAATAATCCATGATCAGACCTTCCCAGCAGATCTAATAGAGCTTCTCTTTCATGAGTTTGATGTTATACTTAGCATGGACTGGCTGTCAAAGCGCAGAGCAGTAATTAACTATGAAAAGAAAAGGTTGAGTTTACAGACCCTAGATGGGCAAGAGGTGATTGTTGTGGGTAAAAGAGACTCCTTGACTAACATTATTTTAGTTATTATAGCTAGAATGCTCATTTGGAAGGGGTGTGAAGCATTCCTAGCTTCTGTGGTAAACACGAGTGTTTTGACCCCTAGCTTGGATCAGATACCCTTCCTGTTTGATTTTCCTGATGTATTCCTAAATGAGTTACCAAGATTGCCACCACATTAGGAGTTAGACTTTGAGATTGAGATATATCCTGGTGTGAACCCAATGTCTATTACACCATATAGGATGGCCTTAGTAGAGTTAAAAGAATTAATGGTGCAGTTGTAGAAGTTACTAGATAAAGGCTTTATCAGGCCTTGTGTTTCACCCTGGGGAGCACTTGTGTTATTTGTGAAGAAGAAAGACATGTTACTTCAGTTGTATATCAATTACAGGTAATTGAATAAGGTGACAGTTAAGAATAAGTATCCATTGCCTAGGACTGAAAATCTCTTTGATTAGTTACGAGGTGCCAGTGTCTTTTCCAAGATAGATTTTAGGTTAGGATATACTAGTTATGTATCAAGGAGAGTGATATTCTTAAGATTGCTTTCAAAATTGATATAGGCATTATGAGTTCTTAGTGATGCTATTTAGGCTCACTAATACCCCAGCAACCTTCATAGATTTGATGAACTAGATCTTTAAACCGTAATTAGATCAATTTGTAATTATGTTTATCGATGATATCTTGGTGTACTCCAGAACACAAGAGGAATATGACCGACACCTTTGGATTGTGTTACAGACTTTGAGGGAGAGGCAATTGTATGCTAAGCTGACTAAATATGAGTTTTAGTTGGAAGAGGTAGCTTTCTTGGGTCATATTGCTTCAACTAAAGGTACCAAAGTGGACCCGAGAAAAGTTAAAGTAGTGATAAAGTGGAATCCTCTTAGGAATATAACTAAGGTATGGAGTTTCCCAAGGTTGGCAGGTTACTATTAAAGGTTCATGAAAGGTTTTTCAATGATTGCAGCTCCACTGACTCGGTTAATAAGAAAAGATGTGAAGTTCGAGTGGGATGATGAGTGTCAAGCTAGTTTTGATAGATTGAAGTAAATGCTAACATAGGCTTCTATGCTTACTTATCCAGAACAGGGAAAAGAATTTGTGATATATAGTAATGCTTCACACAACAAACTTGCTTTGTATTAATGTAGGAAGGCAAGGTAGTTGCATATGCCTCTAAGTAGTTGAAGCCTCATAAGAAGAATTATCCTACACATGACTTGGAATTAGCTACAATTGTCTTTGCTTTGATGGTGTGAAGACATTACCTGTATGGAGAGAAGTGTTATGTCTACACTAACCATAAGAGCCTGAAGTATTTACCCACACAGAGGGATCTAAATTTGAGATAATAGCAAGGGATATAATTAATTAAGGACTATGATTGCTTGATTAACTATTATTTAGGAAAGGGGAATGTAGTTACAGATACCTTAAGTAAGAAGTTTATCGCTACTTTAAGGCTGATGCATGCTAGAATGGAATACACAGTAGAAGGTGCAATTTTTGATAAACTATAGGTTAAAGCTAACTTTAAGCAACAGGTAAAGGAAGCTCAATTGAAAGATGAATAGATGGTACAAACTATGAGTAAAGTTAAAGAGGGGAAGGTGATAAGATTTGAGTTAAGTGATGATGGAAGCCTACATTACTAGAATAGGCTACGTGTACTAATCATGGATGGATTAAGAGTGCAGATTTTGAAGGAAGCTCATAAAGCACCATATTCAATGAACCCAAGAAGCACGAAGATGTACCTTGGGTTGAACCCCACTATTAGTGGCTAGGAATGAAATAAGGGGTGGTAAAATATGTGGCATGATGTTTGATCTGTCAGTAGGTGAAGGTAGAATACCAAGTTACTTTCAGATTATTACATCTAATAGCAATTCTGGAATGGAAATGGGAGAAGATCACCATGGACATTGCGATGAGATTGCCACTGACCAGGAGCAAGTGTGATGTGATATGGTTGCTTATAGATAGGTTGATAAAGATAGCCCACTTCATACTAGTGTAGATGCATTATTCATTAGAGAAGCTAGCTAAATTGTATATAGATGAGATTGTGTAGTTACATGGAGTACTAATAGCCATAATATCATATCAAGACTTAAGATTTACTTCTAGGTTTTGGAAGAAATTATAGGAAGCATTGGGTACTCGATTGGCTTATAGCATGGCATTTCATCCTTAAACGGATAGATAATTAGATAGGTGATACAAGTGTTAGAGGACATGTTCCATTATTGTGCAATATAATATAAAGGCAACTAGGATCAATACTTGTCATTGGCTGAGTTTACATACAACAACAACCACTAGGCCAGCTTAAGAATGGCACCTTATGAAGCTTTGTATGGTAGAAGGTATAAGACTCCTCTCTATTATAGTGAAGTAGGAGAAAGCCAGGTTGTTAGATCTGATTTGATCAAGGATGCCAAGAAGAAAGTCAAGATCATAAAGGAGACATTAAAAGCTACCTCAGATCGATAGAAATCGTATGTTGACTTGAAAAGGTGAGACATCGAGTACGAAGTTGGTGATCGAGTATTCCTAAAAATGTCACCATAGAAGAAGATACTCAAATTTGGCAAGAAAAGGAAACTCGGTCCCATATTCATTAGGCCCTATAAGATCACATAAAGAGTGGGACCCTTAGCATATAGGTTAATGTTGCCACCTAAGCTACAATAGATATATGATGTCTTTCACGTATTGATGTTATGGTGATACTGATTAGATTCATCGCACGTGATAGCTGTGGAAAATATATAAGTCCAACTAGATTTGACATATAAAGATGAACCACTGCAAATTCAAACAAAGGAACTAAAGCAGCTCAGGAATAAGTCTATCCCCTTATTAAAGGTGTTATGGAGGCACCACAACATGACAGAGGCTATGTGGGAAAGCGAGGAACAGATATGGATGCAATGTACTTAACTCTTCAGCACAGGTAATTTCAAGGATGAAATTTCTTATGAAGGGAAGGATTGTAACACCCATGAACTAGAGTTCCATGAATAGTACCTTTTAGGCCCGAGTGATGTTCCCTACAGTGCGGAGCATTGCCACAAGGCTAGAAAAGGGTGTATTGGTCATAAAACTTTGATAGGCCTGAAAATGGGTAAACCAAATGAATTTAAAAATTTAACAAAACCAATAAAATCACTTTTGGTCAAGAACTAGTGAATGAGGCAATAAAATGAGTTTGTGCTAGGATACCCTCGGGATGTGCCCGAACAGTCCTGAAAATACCATATCTTGAACTAAAAAATTCCAATGAGTATGATGGGGAAGGAATTTTAATTTTCTAAGGTCATTTGATTTTTTTTGAATATTTTATTCAAGTGGGTGAATAGAGTCAAAAAGTCAATTGTGGAATTTTGGCTTGAAATTTTACGTGAGCCTTAGTGGCACTAATCAAGGATTTTTAAAACTAAAATTAGCATTTTTGAATGTTTAGAGAATTTTCTATGAATTTCTGAATCTTAAAAAGTCATCGAGAGAATATGAGCCCTTGATTAGGACCACCCACCTACCCTATATAAGTGGTCACACATGTGTAAGGGCCATATGTGCCAAATCATCATCTTCCTCCTTTTGAACACTAAAAACCTAACGTCATTTTCTCTCTCCTTTATTCTTTTTTCTCCATTTTCTCTCTCTTCTCTCCACTAAAATTCACAAAAATTATATGAATCTTAGCCTCCACAGTCCTTAAAAGCCAAATCCTAAGACAAAAATTAGAAACAAAAGCCTAGAAAGAGAGATCTCACTCATGAGTGAATAGTATCAATTTTTGAGTAAGTGCTTTTAATCTAAATTTTATTTTTGTTTTAGGTAGATTAAGGCATCCTAAGATTAGCCATGGTCTTAGATATCAATTTGGAGTTACATAGGAATTTTGAGAATTTTTCTAAGGCCAAAATATGTATGTTTAGGTACCACAGAGACCATTGATGGAGAACAAGGATTCGAGCCTTCAAATGGTGGGGAAAAAGGTGTTTCACACCTTAGGTATGTGGAATAGACTTAAATTTACCATGTCATGTCATTTGCTATAGAAATATGCATGTTTGGTGTATAGAAGTCCATGTTTATAGTGTTAAGTATAACATTAAGATAAAATGATGTTTTGGTATTGTTAAGGAACTCAAAATAATAAGTTTTGCATGATAATTTGGGAAGGAATCGAGGTTTATGTACATGTGTGTGCTTTGGCCAAATGTTGTGTGATGAATGGCATGCAATGTATAAATATGCATATGGTATGTTAGGTAGAAAAATGGCATGTAAATGAGGTGTGTAAACCATACCTAAAAATGGATAATGGCATTAACATGTGTGGCATGGAATTTTGGTGAAATAATAGCTTAATTGAGTACGTATGTTATAATAAGGTAATGACTTAGGAATTTGTGTCAACTTGTACCCTTTAGGGTGAAATATGTTTCTTGAATGGACATGTGATGAAAGGATGGAATTTAGAGTTAAAATAGTTGGTATCATGAAAGACATGAGACCAAAAAGTGACTAAATGAACAGTGACATTTTTGTAAACTAAATAAATGAATAGTAACTTTATGTGAATAGGTAAAATATGACCTTTCGCATGAAATATGACAAAGTATGAGACTTAGTGACATAATAGGCTTAAGAATTAATAAAGTGAGAGTAGCAGTCTTAAATGATTAATAAATAGTAATTTGGCCTTTAAGTTAGACAACCACTAGATAGGTTGACCGATCAACTAGGGAGTTAACAGCTGCTAGGCAGTTTGGTCCTCCTGTGGCCACTGTTGTCTGTGGATGTGGTGGGTGCAGTTTTCAAGGTTTTGAGATGAACCTTGCATACTTAGGCTATTGGGAGGTCCAACTGGGTTGATCCATACTACCTATTTGATGTCTTTGTATATTAGGAGGTCCCATGGGGCTGATCCTTGCTATCCACTTGTGATGTTTGGAGTTATGATTCGGGGTATTGGGAGGTCCCATAGAGCTAATCCTTGCTATCCCATTTATAGATATTAGGAGGTCTACAAACTAATCCTTGCTATCTACCAATATGTTATTGGGAGGTCTACAGACTGATCCCTACTATCAGGTAAGGTAGGCGCAGCTACCGTGGTCTAAAATGTGGGCCACTATATAGGATAGTTCCCGCTATCTGATGTCTTAAAGTGTTGTCTATCTATTATGGGCCTAAACTATAATGAACTTCATAATGAATTAAATATATGGACTTTACTTGATAAAAGAATTGGACATAGTGGGATAGGGTAATTGACATATAAGTTCATGTGTTGCATGGGTCATGTGTGTGCTTGTATTGTGATGTACTCTATTTTGTCTATTCCACCATTGAGTTTATACTCAGCATGTCAGGGTTCCGATACATAGGCTATAGATTTGGGGCAATCAGCTTTAGACATCACTAGTGTAGCTGATCCTAAGTCCTCTGGGTATATATTTGTCTCTCTTTTGGTTTGTTATAGATACACACTCATGTATAGTAGTTGTAATGTGGGTAATGGGATGTAAAGTATAAAACCTAAGTTAGTAACACTATATGTCTATATGAACTTAGTTGTGACATATATAAATATGCATGTTTACATCTGTGTCTATGGGTCTGAGACCCTATGTTTTGTTATGTGCTGATTGCTATTAGGTTGGAGGACCAGAAAGGTCTAGGAGTGAGGTTTGAGTTGAAGATGGTTTTAGAAGTGTTTTTCTTGCAAGAATATTTTATGTCTTTCACTTGGGTAGTCATTATGCTGCTCGATTTTCTACAAATGTTTAAATGTCATAACCTGGTATTTTAATAGTCTAAAGGTAGTAATAAAAGGATAATCAGATAGAAACACTAAAAGGATAGGCTAGGTTAAGGTTGGTCAAAGTTGTGTAAGTGTTAAATGAAAGGTCCCTGGGAAAATTTGAGGATAGGTGACCTCACGGGAAGTATCACACTTTGCCTATTTCCTTCAGGAATGGGTAGGGGGTATTACATATGCATATTTCATGTGTTAATGGCATGCATCCATTTTGCTATTGTTTCTAGCCTTCTCACACTTCCCATTTGAAGAACTTTATGTGAATAATTATACTTTAATATTATATATTTATCTATAGCATGCTATGATTCATAAATCTTGTAACTATACCTCTAATAAGTTATGCCTATCTCATGTCATGGCATGTTTCATGATTCAATTTATATTTGTGTCATACTATAACTTACAAATCTTTGTGATTATACTTTGATAGCTTATGCATACGTCAAGTCATAGCATATTTCATGCTTCTCGTTAAATTTGTTTCTATCTGACACTACTATTTTTTTCCAAATATAACCTTCGGTAATCCACTCCAAGAGTGACTTTAAGGAAAGGTAAACGAGGTGAAAAATTGTAAGCTTAAAATTGCGACAATGTTGGGCTTGCTCAATTCCTTGTCAACTCTAAACTATAAGTTGTAAATTATCTATAAGCTAAAAGCATCTATGGCCTCAGCCACTATTAACTACAAATAGTGCATGTGGCACTAGTGTTGAGTTGTGTCTATTGCATATCTAAAAAAATCCCTCTCTAGCATGCCAAAGCAACCTTATCCATGATTTTGTAAAGGTTAATCATAGGCTATCATTAAATTACATGGGTGTCTTATACTATGTTATTTTACCACCTTACTAACTTGTAGGATGCTAAAGTATAGTTCGTACATTAGGCATACAAGATTTATTGTAGTCACCTACTTTCCTACTATAAAAGAACTTAAGACTATATCATAAGATTCACATGCATAGCTGAGTTTTTAATTAATCATAGTAAGACTTAACTCATTTTATGTGTTCCATTATACCTTTATAAGTGTGTGTGTGTGTGTGTATGTGTGTGTGTGTGTATATGTTAGCAAAGTATTATGCTAAGATAATGTATTTCATTATATCACCATGATATATGTACTTAAGTCTTATTATACGCCTATGCACTATCATCTTAAAAGAATCACCATAAGAATTGTTTATGCCAAGCATACATTAATAAACTAAAATGCATTTTTCATGTAAAGAGTTAGACCTACTTATTTTTTTACCTAGTAGAAGAAAATGCTTTGAGAACAAGGAACTAACACCACAAATAAATTGGTCAAATTTTATTATAGAGTTTAGGTTAAAACTAAACTTCACTCTATTCCTATTAAATACAATGCATATTTAAAATTAAAGTTTTATTTCATTCACTAAATATATATTTAAATTATATTCTTGATTCTCCATGCATAGCCTAAAATATTATTTACTGATTATAAATATTATATTTCTTTATTTCTATATATAACACTAACTATTAAGTTATACCATCACATTATATTTGCTATGATTTTTCAATTTCATAACTTCTAGTTTTATTTCCTTCTTGATAACCTAGTGTTTTAGAGCTATCATGCTTCAAATGTATACAACTAGCACAAATTTGTGGCTTATACCTTAGCGTTTATATAGGTGGACATAATTATCATATTGCATTGGTTATGCCAATGTTAGTTTATTACATATAACTGAGATTAGAGATATTAACTATAGTAGTTAACATCGTTTACACTTCACTAATGTATCAATATAACTAATGAAATTAGGTGGTAAGGAAGTAGATACCTTCCTATTATACATAGGAAGGCTTCTTGGTAATGGAAGATTAACATTTAAACACTTTAGTTAACTTATTAAATAGGCATATGTTTAAAGTAAGAGCAACTTAATTCCTATTTATGTCAGATGCATAACATAACTCTTAAATCTTTCTTGGTTCATAATATGAGACTTAAAGTTATCCGTAATTCACCTCTACAATCCACAATAATCTAGTCCATAGCTATTTTATCATTCCTTAACTAGACACGATCCTTTTCTTCACTTTTTTTCCTTGACTACACCCTTAAAAGAAATAACATTAATTATCCTTTATTCTATTGCTTCTTATGGTCTCGTGATAAGATCCCACTTCTTTTGAGCTAACTATGTTACTTACTAGAGTTAAACACATAGATCTCATAATTCTTTCTTCATTTATCCAAAGTGCTTATATGTATATTGTAAATTTTTGTGTCTAAATCCTAAAGCATCTAACCACATTCACTATTTTGCAACTAATTAGTTAGTGTTATAGGACTCATTGATAACACAAAATCAATTAACAGTTGACATCATTCAAATTTAAACCTATAGTATTTTTATAGTTAATAATAATTTCTAGTTCTATACATTCCTAGCACTGGTCACGCATATGATTATTTCACTCTTAATATCACTAAACTAGCATGTAAGTACCTTTTAAACTTACATATCTCTATTTAACACAACCAAACTATTCAACATTCGAATCATAACTACCAACTTACCTAATTGTATATGTTTGTTTATACTATTCTCATTCATACTATGAACATACTATGTTCTTGACCATCAATATACTAAATATGTTTTCCTCTCTTATTCTATGGATACATTTAAAGGACTAATATTTCCTTCCACGTAAAATATCAATTTTTCTTTCCTTTTTTTCCATACCTAATAATATATCTATTCAACATAAGTTGAACAAATTTTAGTATTATACACACACACACACATACACACACAATGCTTTTTAACCTATAAGCTTTATTACAATTTACTCATTCTTCTCCCTTCTCTTTTATGTTTCACTCCCACTTTGTTTTACACTTTAGAGCTTCTTTCTACATTCAATGTCCCAAATGTCCATAATTTCTTATGCCAAAATTCTACAAATAGGTCCCTTCTACTGAGATCCTACAAGTGTTGCCACTTTACTCTTAGAAAATACTAAGTGCTTTTTGCATTATCCCTCCACAAAATACCTCAAAATATGTCATAAATGCCCTCACTTTGATCTAATCCTAGTGCTAAAATTTTATAGTTTTCATTGCTCCACCATAGCAACACTCCACCAACTTCTATGTCCTTCAATACACTAAAATTCCAATTGAATATTCCCTAAGGCGTCGTAGACTTCCATATAGCATCAAAAAATTTTTACACTTATCTACTCAATAGTCATATTATAAGTTATTTTGATTGAATTAACCCAAAATATTCCAAAAAAAGAATAAACATTTGACACTTATGATAGATAATTCAACCTATTTTCTAATAATTTCTAGTAAAGAGTTATATCATCATACCTAGAATTGTAACCATGAAGCAAAAGTCTTGCTTTCAGTTTATATAACCTGCTAGTCACAATTGCAGTAACTGTGCCCTTCATTTTGAAACATTCCCTATAGTTTTGACTTTGCCAACTAAAAAAATCACTTTCCCCTCAAAGCCAATAATGGTTTCTAGCTTTTTCATTTTCACTATGTGAGTCAACTCCTAGTTACCACTCTATCATCACCAGATTTTTTATTTACCAGTCCTTAATCTCGCCCTAGCTATTTCATAAAATCCCCTTTCTAACTTCTCCCTTAAATCGACCTTTGTCTACTGTACAAACAACATTAGTAGTGATAGCCCTTATTGTTGTGTTGCTACTAATTCCTAATAGCCTTATGGCTCTCATGGTCATTCCACCTACACCACCATTGATCGTTAAATAACCACTACTTGTTGCATCTTTCCAATAGCAGCTCACCTAGTCCCACCTATTCTTTACCAGATTCTTTTCTTTTTCTTTCCTCTTTTCTCTTCTTTTTTCCACTTCTCTCTTTTTCTTTTATTTCTACTACCAAGTTTGAATTAAATTCCTCCCATCATTCTATTTAGAATGACCTCCTCATTCCCCTATTGTCTCTCATTCTTTCCCTAAGCCATTCCCATATTTCTTTCTTTTTGGTTTCTATTCATTTCCTGTTATTCCTTTTTAATTGAATTAAAAATAAATCCTTTATTGCTCTCTTTTCATTTATTCTGTTTACAAT
>CANXYI011162074.1:0-10668 GCA_948208565.1 Hura crepitans
CAAACTTAAAAGATATTAAAAAGGAACTAGAAGTTTCATTACTATTATTGAGATAACCTATGAGTAAATGCCTTAAGAATAAGAGATAGGCTATAAAAAGAGATTGAATAAACTTATATAACCTTATTTAGACTCCCAAAGGATGTAAAAGATTGATGTACTAGTGAATGAATTAGAAAATATACATGACAAAATAAGCTATAAAAGGAATTATCTAATTTAAGTACTACAGATTGTAACCTATAGATATATAAACAACGAATAGGGCTTAATAACAGAGATTAACTAGGGAATGATAAAACTATATGCCTAAACTGTGTAAGTCATGTACCTCAAGTAGGGTAAGAGTCTCTAGTATGGAGATAAGTAGTGTGGATCACAATTAAGTAGTGATAAAATGATAAGTAAAGATGAAATAGCATCAGTAAGCCTAGCTAAGGAGTTTAGTTAATCTAATCTAAATTAATTAATGAATAGTCATAATTGGGAGCCTTAATAGAGAGATTAAAATTGATAATTAGTTGATGTTAGGAGATTTTTGGGTGCATGTGTGTGTTTATGATACAAAGTATGTTTGGTTAAATTCACCACTGAGTGTATATTCAATGTATCGGGTGTCTGATGCACAGGTGGTAAATTTAGATGATACGATAAGGACAACTAGTAGTGTAGCCGAAAGCTATCTAGGTATGAGCTTGTCTGATTAGATTGTGATGTTTTAGTAGTCAAAGGTATCCATGCATGTTATTATGGGTAGTTAAGTGTTTTGATGCCTAGTTAGCCAACATGATAGTCCATAAATTTGTGAAACAAGTTCTCACCTATAGTAATAGCCTGGGCTAGTATTTAACAATAAGATCAGGCGTGTTAGTATAATATGACAGGGAGGTTCACCACAAATAACTAAAACTAGAAAATAAAATTTCCATACTGAATAGGAGAAACCTAAGTAAAAGTTAAATAAAATGGGTGACCTCATGGGAAGTAGCACACTTTGCTTATTTTTTTTTCGAGAATAGATAGGAGGTGTAACATTACAAATTAGTCCCGATCCCTTATTATACATAAGAGTGTTATCTATTATTTACCTCAGCAAAAATTATACAAAGAAATGAAAATACCCTATAAAGGTAGCTCCTTAATTTCTTATGGTACTGAGGCTTTGACTCTAATCTCTATTCTTTTAAACTATGTATCTCAAAAATAAACACGATGCGCTAAGCTTTCACTTAGTGGTGAATCTTACATAATATATGTTTTATGTCATGCAAATATGCAATATACATAGTTCACATCATTATGATAATGGCAATAAGATAAAAACATATATTGTAACTACATTAAAATGGCATAATAATCACATCTTACATGTAATAATGGTCTTAATTTTACATTCTAAAACCACTAACATAATAAGAATTTAAAGAAAGTTCTCAATCTATTTAATAGAAAATTTAGACATTATAGATTTTTAATTTGATTTACATGCCCATACCTATAAGACAATAACCAAACCGGATAATGGGATGTTATAATGCCCAAAGGCCTAAGATAAATATACCCAAGGGCACCAAAAGTTAAATGTACCTAAAAGAACCTAGGATAAATGTACCTATTGGCACCCAAGATAGTTGTACCTAAAGGCACTAAAAATTGTTTTACCCTAAGGCACCTAAAATAGTTACTCTATTTCCTCAGTTGATCGATAAGCCTATCCAACCTATGTTGTCTAAAAGAAAATGAATATTTTTAATTGTTGTTTATTATATGACCTAATCATAAATGTATACATTACACATTTATAATAATTACCCATATAGTCCAAAATCATGTATATATTGCATATATGTTGTCACATATATCTATATACATTGCCTATGGAATTCATAAAATATCCAAGAAGTTAAAAAAATGCACAAGATATTCAGCCAAGTCAATAATAAAAATCTCTATATATGCAATCTCAAATAATCTTACACATATCTATAATAAACAAAATGAACATAACATTCTCAAGCTCTAGCACTCTAGCCAACATAACAAGCATAATTTTAACCATTAAGCAACTTATGAATTTACATGTAATTAATCACAACAAACGTAACCTAAAGCATATTTTATTCCACCTAAACTCAAAATTTAGGATTAAAGCAATAGAAAATTTTGGCCACTCATATAAGAGTTCAAAAGAAACATCAAAACATCATATAATGTTCATAATCCAGTAACCACTTATCTCTACAAATTAATCTATCAATTTTCGAAGCAAAAAAGAACCATAAACACACACACAAATACACCTTACATGTTTCAGCCTCCATGTACCAAAGGCATAACTCATTCCATTCATTCACAATTCACACTAAGAACGTAACATTTTCACATATACATACTTCATACGTAATAGCATATTAATTATACATATTATTCATTAATTAAATAACACTATTTCATCATAAATGCCACCTAAAATTAAATGTACAAGAAAATATTTTGTTGGATTGACATACCAATAACCAAAAAAACCAAAGCCAAGTAATTATGCCTTCTCTTTCCCTCTTGAACCACCCGATCTATCTTTATCTCATACACAATTACAGGCTTATTTTTGAAAATTCATAATAAATCCAATATAGCTCTCAGAATAGAAATAACAATATATATGCATTATTGGGCATCTATAGACTCTAGAAACTAAAAAATCTTTCATTTTCTCTCGAATTTTAAGCTAGATATAGTGTTAGAAGGTCTTGGAGGATGGATTAATAACTAAAGTTCATTAATTTATGTGTGAATATAAGGGAGAGGATGAAAAGAAAAGGGGTAGTTAGGAGAGCGCAGCTATTGGCTTCATGAAGAAAAAGCACGAGGAAGATATCATGATTTAAATGTTGACTAAGAAAATAAAAAGTTTAACCCCATTATATATTTGTAGCAAATTATTTGTTTTATTTTTCTTTCTTCCTCTTTCTTTACTTTTCCCCTTTCTCATATTCTTCTAATTGCCTCAATAAAAATCCCTAAAATCATAAAAATCCATATTCCTTAGACCTACAAAATTTCAAGCTTGAAAACTGAGAAAAATTGATAAAACATGTCTTAATAACTTAGCCCAATTTTTGGTAAAAATACTTCTCGATATTTAAAAATTCAAATTCTAGTGCCAACAGACTACTTCGAATTTTTAAGAATCTATTTGTATGGGTCCCAAATTATTTTTAGTAAAAATCGAATTATTTTACAATTCAGTTTTGCCTATGGCACTATTCATACGACACTGCCATTTTTAACCACCTTAATGACATAATATTGACTCTAAATTTTACCGAAAATTCTTTTATAATTTGTTGGTCCAATTAGTGTGACTTAGGTTTTGGGAAACTCTATTAATTCTAGAAAGTAATATTCATAAAAGTCAAGATTTCTAGGAGGTTACATTACTTCTTCTCTTAAGAGAAATTTTGCCCTTGAAATTACCTTGATTAAAGAGTTGCAGATACAACTCCTTCATTTGATCCTCATTCTACCAAGTTACCTCTTACATGCTATGATGTCACCATAAAACCTTTATGAATGGCACAATTTTATTTTTTCACTCCTTAACCTCTCGAGCCAAGATACTCACTGACTCTTCTTCATATGACAAATCTATTCATATATCCATTTCTTTCGCTAACAACACATGTTTTGGATGTGATCCATACCTTCTCAGCATAGACACATGGAACACATGATGAATCCACTATAATTTAGGGGGTAAAGCTAGTATATAAGCAAAGGACCCATACGTTCTATTATTTCATCTAGCCTAATGAAATGAAGACTTTGCTTACCATTCTTACAAAATCTCAACACCTTCATCCAAGGAGATACCTTAAGAAAAACCTTGTTGCCTACTTCATACAAAATGTCTCCTCTTTAAATCTACATGTGAGTTTAGTCTATCTAAAATAGCTTTAAGCCTATCTTTAATGACCTTTACTTTCGCTTCCACATCCTTAATTAAATTTTGCCCCTAAAGCTTTATCTCACTAAGCACACTCAAACATAACATTATTCTATATCTCTTCCTATATAGGTTTTCGTAAAGAGCCATACCTAGACTAGATAAGTAACGATTATTGTAAGTAGACTTTACCGAAGAAAGGTAATAGTCCTAACTACCTTTAAACTTGATTGCATAACTTCTCAACATATCTTCTAGAACTTAGATAACCCTCTCTGACTGACTATCCATTTGTGGATAAAAAGCCATGCTAAAACTAACTTTAGATCTGAAAGCATTATGGTGTTTCTTTTAAAACTTTGATGTAAACCTAGGATCTTGATTAGAAATGATAGAAGATGGTAACCCATATAACTGAACTTGTGACACCCTTTACCCAATTCGATCACCGACAGGTCATCGTACCTAACTAAGGTGTGTTACATAAAATGTTATCCTATCTCATTATTAAAAATTCATTAATACATTAACATTTTAGGGAATTTAGAAAATCCATATAAATTATTACTTTTTATATTTTATAAAAATCTTCATTGAAATCAAATTATACGTTTAAAATTCTAAATCCATATGCCAAAATTTTGGCAGCATAATAGCTGTATCGGGCACTATCCAAAAAATTTTAAAACCTATAAAAACACTTCTATAATCTTTTCAATATATCTCTACTACTTTGCTATCCTTCTGATCACTTCAATATCAACATATCAACAACACATTCTTAACCTCAGGAAGAGATGTCAATCATGAATAAATCAATTTAAAATACTTTTCGATTTATAGAAAAGATCTATTTACATAGTTGTATAATATTACATGCTATAGCTTAGGCCTATAATTATACATAACATACATAAGAATACGACTTCCTAAAGTCTATACATTACATAATTCCAATATATTATCAAAATATACCAAAAAGCAAAGTCTCTTCTTACTTGTCTAGATATCTTGAGTCATGGCCCAATTGTTCTTCATAGCTACGCATCGCTAACAAAATGATACGCTAAGTAATTTTCTTAGTGGTGAATCAAAATAATTATTGCATGCTCTAATATAGACATGCTTATATCATGAATCATGCCATGAATATATACACCTTTTTAATATGAAACATTTACATGTTCAATAGCATCAATGACATATGAACATTTATTATTAATATGTATAACTACCACTTATGGTTCATAATTAATGCATGTAAATATATATATCACTCTCGAGCATATTGATGCATCATTTATTATGCATAATAAATAATAATAATTTATTCTTAGTATAAATCGTTATTTACATAATTAAAATTATATAGTGTATAATTTCTCTAGTTTACAATAACGTAATGTGTATGAATATTTTTAAATAGCCTATATGAGAACATAAAGCCTATGAATAATGGGATTATTATGTGCAATGGTCCCTATTTTAGACCTAAACAGCTAGTGCACCAACGTAAACCCATGTAGTGGCCCTGTAGGACCTAAACAACAGCCACACCCATGTAGAAATTTAGTATAATCAAATATAGATCTAGGGTATGACTATGAGTAGACCCATGAACTAAATCAACACCAAAGTATCTAGCAATTGCTACCTATCTCTAGTTGATTAGTCAACCCATCCATCTCTATGTTTAGGGTATGACTCTCTCTAGATAAGTCTTGTAGTGAGCCAGTGGAATTTCCTACTATTGTGGTGTTGATGATGGAGCAGCTGTTGTAACCTATCTCAATAAATGTAAGATCTCTTGTATATAGGTTAGTAGACCATGGGCTATTGATAATGCATGTCTTGCATCACTCCCAAATATGGATGCTACTCTATCAAACTCCTATCCCATAGATATAGAAGCCTATTCATCATCCTCCTCTCATGGAGCACTCATCCTAACTATAGGCAAAAGAATAATTGATAAGCCTTAATATCATTCAATTATGTTATGTAATGACTTGACTCTTATAGCACTCTTATATTGCATAGGAATGCCTCAACCTGAGCTTCAATACCCTAAAATATGACACCCTTTACCTCATTCATTTATTGTACTCGACTAGGGTGTGTTACATAACATGTTATCCTGTCTCATTATTAAAACTTCATTAATACTTAAACATTTTGGGGAAATTTAGAAAATCCATATAAATTATTACTTTTTATATTTTATAAAACTTTTCCTTGAAATCAAATTATAGGTTCAAAATTTTGAATCCTCATGCAAAAATTTTGGTAGTAAAATCGTTGTACCGGGCAGTATCCAAAAAATTTTAAAACCTATAAAAACACTTCTATAATCTTTTTAGTACATCTCCATTACTCTATGATCCTTCTAATCACTCCAATATCAACATATTAACAATAGTGTCAACCTTAGGAAGAAAGGTTAATCATGCATAAATCAATTTAAAATACTTTTAGGTTTATAGTAAAGACCAATTTACATAATTATGTAACATTACATGCTATGGCTTAAGCCCATAAATATACATAACCAACATAAGAGTATAGCTTCCTAAAGTGTATGCATTACATAAATTTGATATATTATCAAAATATATCAAAAAGCAAAGTCTCATCTTACTTGTCTTCATATTTCGAGGCATGGTTCAATTGTTCTTCTTACCTATGCATCATAAACAAAATGATCCACTGAGCAATTTGCTTAGCGGTGTGATCAAAATAATTATCGTATGTAATAATATAGACATATTTATATCATGAATCATGCCATATATGCACCTTTTTAATATGAAACATTTATATGTTCAATAGCCTTAATGACATACCAACATTTGTTATTAATATGTATAACTACCACTTATGGTTCATAATTAATGCATGTAAATATGTATATCACTCTCAAGTACATTGTTGTATCATTTATTAAGCATAATAAATAATAATATTTTATTCTCAATATAAATCATTTTTTGCATAATAAAAATTATGTAGTGTATAATTTCTCTAGTTTACAACTATTTAATATGTATGATTATTTTTAAACTGCCCATATTTATGAGAACATAAAACCTATGGATAACGGGATTATTGTATGCAGTTGTCACTATTCTGAACCTAAATGGCTACTGCACCAACGTAGACTAGTGCAGTGGCCCCATAGGACCTAAATAATGGCTACACCCATGTAGAAATCCCATATAATGAAATACAGGTTTAGGATTAAACTGTACGTGGACCCATAACCTAAATCAACACTGAAGTGTGTAGCAGTTATTATCTATCTCTAGTCAATTAGTCAACCTATCCATCTCTAGGTTGTTACTCATACGAGCTATTTTTATATTCAAAATATTTTATCATTAATAATTTTAAACTTAAATAATTCATTTTAATTGTAATATCATATCAATTTAGCATAACCAAGAACTTTATTTTATTTCCTATATTTTGTAATTTGGCATAAAATCAAGTGCCTTACTTATGTATACATGCCTCGCATATCAATATTATGCTTTCATGCACATTTAATTATCAAAGTGCCCATTTCTTAATTGTAAGCACCTTCCATAAATTTTAGTCTCATATTAAGTCACTTGCATCCTTTTAAAATAATTAGGCCATTTTGACCACAATATGTACACATTACCATTTCAAATCATAATATCATCATTTTTCTCCAAGCCATAATCATTCATCATATAACATAAGTAATAGGTAATTTCATGCATATAGGATATACTTACCACTTAATCACCCCTATACATGAAATTATCATTCCTATTAAACCATTTCATTCTTCTTATTTATCTTAATATTTATAGATCATCATACTTACTCAATTTATAACTCATAAATCCACATTTATACTTTATCATTTGACAACATTATGACACAAATTCAACATATGTCACCATACATGCATTTATAAACCAAAGGTCATTTGCCATCCTATATTCTCACCCTTAAATGCCATATCTTCATCGTACATCATGCACTAATATTTCATTTCATTCTTAAATCATAATTCAAATATCAGTTTTACCCATACCATACAATTCATTAACTTTCACACACACATAAGGCCATTCGGCCATATATGCACACACACTCCTCATATTTTTTTCTTTCATCATACTTCATTCATTTCTAATTTATCACATCCTATAATCACCATATGCATATTATTTCTACATTTACATAACAAATATTCAAATATACCTATATATACTTAGTTATATACATCATGTTTAATTTAAAGTATGACATAGATATAATAATTAGGTTGATTAAACATACCTAGTGTGCTCAAAATACAGTATAAGAATTGTCTAAACCTTCACCTTGCCCTTATTGTTTCCTCGCTCTATTTCAGCAACTTCCTATTATAGATTCATTTTTAGAAAAAAATGTAAAAATTCATATGATACTATAAAAAATCAAATTACCACATTTTTTTGACTTTTGGGCACCTACTAAATAAGTGAAAAATAGTAATGTCTTGAAATTCTTACCCAATAAAAAATGGCTACTATTCATCCAACCCGAAAACTTATAATTTCTTCTGATTATCTTTAAAAACCCCCTTAATTCTATGCCTAGAGACATTAAAAACTTAGGTTTTATGGTTGGATATTGGATTGTGGCTTGAATTTGAAGGATTAAAGGAAAAAAAAATAGGGAAACTCTCTCCATAGGGCTATCAAGTTTTGTGAGAGGTTAAGAGGATAGTGATTGTCAATACTTTAACAAAAAAGTCAAAGTTCTTAAGGTATTTATAGGATTTGAAAATTTTCTTTTATACCTTCAAAAATTCATTTCTTTCCTAATTTAAATCCTTTATCTCATTCCACTTCTAAAAATTATATAAAATAGGTTCTCAAATGCTGTTAAAATTAGGGTTTAAAAATTGAAAGAAATTGAATTAAAATGTCAATATTACACATCCCAAATTAAAATAAAATACTTTCAAACCATGAAAAATTTTGTTTCTAGTGACTTTAGACTAAGTGAAATTTTTGAGCATCAGATCATATTAATTTCAGAATTTTTTGATCAATTTTGAAAATTATTTACAATTCAGCTTTGCCTTAGTCACTATTCATAAGATGCTGCTGTAAAAACTTTCTTAGCTTTTTTAACCAATAAAATGAACTCCGATTGATTTCAAACTTTGCCTAAAATTATTTTATGACTAATACTTCCATTTAGTAACTTCAATGCACCCTAAATCTAGGGAGCACTATTCTTTCTCAAGAATGTACTATTTATAAAAATGGAAAATTTTAATAGAAATTTTTGCCAACTTTTTCAAAGAGAAATCCATCCTTAATGGAATAAAGTGTGATGACTTAGTCAATCTATCAACCATAACCCATATAGAGTCACATTTATTCTTAATCATCGGCAATCGAACTATAAAATCCATGGTTACTTTGTCCCATTTTCATTTGGGAATAACTATAGGATTAAGCAATCTAGATGGAACTTGATGCTCAGCTTTAACTTGTTGAAATGTAAGGCATCTGGGCATCAAATCACCTATATCTCTCTTCACACTTGGCCACTAATAAATTGTCTTTAAGTCTTGATACATCTTAGTACTACTAAGATGCATAACACAAAGAGCATTATGGCTTCTTATAAGATTTACTATCTCAAATCCTAATTGTTAAGCACTCACAAATGGTCATGATATTATAAATAACCATCATTTTTAATCTGATACTTGGTAGGCTTCCACTCTTGAATCATGCTTACAACATTTTGAAATATGTGATTATCCTTCTAGGTATCCTTGACTTGCTGTAATAAACTTGGCTTAACATGAATCTTATCTAACAAACCCCATCATTAAGTAACTTTAAGCTGACATTCATTAACTTTAGAGCTAATATAAGCTTCTTGGTCAATACATCCACCGTTACATTGTCCATCCCTAGATGATAGTTAATAAGGCAATTATAGTCCTTTATTAACTTAATCCACCCTTTTTGTCTCAAATTTAGCTTTTTTTAAGTAAAAAGGTACTTTAGAATTTTTGTGGTTGATGTAGATATAACATTCATCTCCATATATTTAATACCTCCAGATTTTTAGAGTGAACACAATTGCTACCAATTCCTAATCATAAGTGGGGTAATTTTTCACATAAGATTTTAACTATCTTGAAGCATAGGCAACTACCTTTGCTCCCTGCATGAGTACACTCCCTAACCTAATAAAAAAAGCATCACTATAAATGGTGAACTCTTTCCCTAAAATTAGCTGAACTAAGAATGAACCCTCTATCAACATGCTCTTAAGCTTATCAAAGCTCTCATGGCACTTGTAATCCCATGCAAACTTGGCATTCTTCCTTAAAAGATGTGTCATATAAGCTATAATCATAGAAAAACCCCTTGACAAACCTCTTTTAATAGATTACCAACCCATAAAACTTCTAATCTTTGTAGTAATCCTAGGCAATTTCTATTACATCATAGCTTTAACTTTATTGGTATCTACCCTAATACCCTTTACTGAAGCTATATGCCTTAAAAGCAATACTTCTTCTAGCCAAAACTCACACTTTTTGAGCTTGGCATAGAGTTTCTCATCCTTTAACATCTATAGAATAATCCTTAAATTCTTAGCATGATCATCCCAATTCTCTGAATGCATAAGAATGTCATCGATAAAGACTACCACAAACTAATTAAAGAATA
>CANXYI011162075.1:0-11447 GCA_948208565.1 Hura crepitans
AACGTCATTTTGGGACTTTTATATATAAAAAATATATAGAATTTCGATTAATTCGATTTTTGATTCAGTTTTATATAAATATCGATTTTTTCAATTCGGTCTCTATAGAAATAACTGAACTGATCGAACTTATTAAAACGATGTCTTTTTGGACTTTTATATATAAAAAAAATAAAAAATACATAGAATTTTAGTTAATTTGATTTTTCGGTTTGGTTCTATATATATAAATTTGTGATTAATTTTAGTTATTACTAAAATTATGAGTAATTTTAATTGAATATAAAAATTAATAAAATAAATAAATTATTCAAGAGTAATAATAAAATTTAATTAATTAAAATAATTTAATTTTTAAATTATTTTTTCATATATAAAATGAAAATAAATAAAAGAAAAAATTAAAAATAAATAAACTATTAGCGACAGATGCAAATTCCGTTGCTAATCCATAGCTAATATTTAGAAATTATATTTTGCTATAGCGACGGATTATTCCGTCACTAAATTCGTCGCTAAAATCTCCTGCCAATGCTACGAGCCAAAAATTAGTTACGAAAATCTAAATCCGTAGCAATTCTGTTGCTAATAATAAAAAAAAATTATTTAGCTATGAAATTTAACATTCGTAGCTAAATCCGTCGCTATTTAGCTACGGATCCAAATCCGTTGCTAAAATCGTGTTTTTAGCTACGGATTAAAATCCGTAGCAAATAGCTACGGATTTCAATCCGTAGCTAAAATTCGTAGCTAATCACGATTAGCTACGGATTTTAATCCGCAGCTAAAATCCGTCGCTAAAATCAATTTTTTTTGTAGTGGATGGGCCTTGGTGTCTAGTGGATTTTAACTCTTTTCTTTATTCTCACGAAAACGTAGGAGGATCTGATAGGGGGCAGTCGACCTTGTCAGTTGTTCTAGAGTTGTCTCAACAATCGCAGTCTTTTGGACATGGGGTATCATGGTCCTATTTTCACTTGGAAAAGAGGGTGGGTGTTGAAATGGTTTGATAGAGGCATTTGTAATCTTTAGCGGAAGTTGCACTTTCAGGATGCTTTTATTCACTACCTTTCTAGGGCATGTTCTGATTATCGCCTAATTATGTTATCTCTTTATTGACCAAATTTGTCTCGAAGCAAAGTGCCTTTCCATTTTATTGCTTTGTGGCTGTTCCATCTGGATTTCAAGAGCTTTATTTGAGAGGCTTGGAATAACTCAGAGAATATTGTTATATATATGGCTCTTTTGCAGATATGGCTATAGTATGGAATCATGAAGTCTATGGTAATTTGTTCCACAAGAAAAAAAATGTTACTTTCTCATTTATCAAGAATCGAGAAATTTCTTAAGTCCAGTTAGTCAAATTTTCTTGTGAACCTTCAGCATGAGTTTCGCTCTGAAAATGAAACTATCCTCACTAAAGAAGAGCTTTATTAAAAGTAAAAGTCTTGTTTAAAGTGGATACAGTTTGATGACTGTAACACAACCTATTTTCATGCCAAGTGTGAAGTGAAAAAATAAAAAACTAGGATTGGCAATTTAATTTTTTTCTAATATTGGGGTTTGATGTACTAATAATTAGATTCTTCAACAATATGCTATGACTTTTATAAGTCTTTTTTTTAAAAAAAAAGTTATTATTGCTCGTCCTTATCTTATTCAAGGTAAATTTCCAATTCTTACTACCTCAAATACTCTTTCTTTGAGTGTTATGGTAACTGTTGCTGAAGTTCATGATAATTTATTTAACATGAAGCCTTTAAAAGCACTAAGACTTGATGGCTTATACGCTTCCTTTTTTCAGACTAATTGGGATGTGGTTGGTCCTTCTGCTTATCAATTTGTTAAAGATAGTTTTAATGGTAAGGATATTAATAATGAACTTTGTTATGCTATTATTACACTTATTCCTAAGAAAAATGCTCTAGTTATAATCAAGAGTTTTTGGCCTATAAACATTCCCCTTGTTATTTTTAAAGTTATGATGAAAGTGATAACTAATCATGTTAAACCTCTCGTTCCTTCTCTAATTGGTTTACATGAAACTAGTTTTGTTCCTAGAAGACAAATAGTTGATAATATAGTTATTGCTCAGGAAGTGGCTCATTCTATAGCACTGTAAAAGGGAATATGAGGTAGATGATGATCAAGGTTGATTCGAAGAAGGCGTATGACCGCTTGTAAGACATTTGTGCTTTGGAATGGTAACTTATATGAGGCTTTTAGTATTTCTAAGGGAGTTAGATAAGGCGACCCCCTTTCTCTTTACTTATTTGTTCTTTGTATGGAATAGTTGTCACACGAGATTAAGTAGGCGGTGTTAGAGGGTATTTGGAAGCCTATTTATTTAGGCTATGACGATGTCCTAAGCTCTCATCTTTTTTTTACTGATGACTTGGTCTTTTTCGCGAGGCCTCTGTGGAGCAAATGCAAGTTATATTTGATGTTCATAATAACTTTGTGCTAGTTTAGTGAGTTAACAAATTCGAGATTGCTTTTTGTGTTTCTAGGAATGTCATTAATAATTTTAAGAATGCCTTTAGAAATGCTTCAGGTTTTAAGCTAATAGATGATTTAGGCTATTATCTAAGTGTTCCCATCATTCATAGGCATTCAAGATGGAAATATTTTAGATACTTAGAGGAGAAAGTTAGCAAGCAATTGACTTTTTAGAAAGCCAATTGTCTCTTTCTAGCACGTAGAGTCACCTTGGTTAATGTAGTTATTACTTCTATCCATTCTTTATGTAATGTAGGCTATGTTTATTCCTTCGAGAACTTGTGATAAAAATGAAGCCATGTTTCAGAATTTTATTTGGGGTTTAACAGATTTAATTAAGAAAGTTCACATGGTTAGTTATGAGAATATTTGCAAGCTTAAAGAATTTAGTGGTTTGAGGGTTAAAAGGTTTCATTTATTCAATTAAGCTTATATTGCAAACCTTACTTGGAGATTTGTGAATAATCAATGGTTGCTTTGGGGATAGCTTCTTCGTAGTAAGTATACTTTTTTGGACCAAATCCCTTTGATTTTTGATGCTAGAGCACACAACTCGATGCTTTGGAAAGCTATGACCATCAGTTGGCCTTTTGTTAGGGAAAATACTAATTGGTCTGTTAATAATGGCATTAGTGTTTCTTTTTGGTTTGATTATTTGTTTGGTATAAAGCCTTTGATGGAGCAAATTATATAGTTGATACCTAATTGGGATTTTGATTGGTGTGTGAGTGAAATTTTGTTAGAAGATGGTTCTTAGAACTTTAGAGTTATTGGTGATTTGTTAGTACCAACGGTCTTGGACAGTCTCAATTTTAGCTGTGTCCTAGACTCCCTTGGCACAAATGTTCATTTCTAGAATTTGACTTCATATGAGAACTTCCCTATTGTTTCCATGTATAAGCATTTGTTGTTTGATAGTCTTAATGAACCTGATAGTGTTTGGAATTTGGTTTGCTCTTGATAGGGCCATCAGCAAATAAGACTTTTTCTTGCTTTTGCATGAAAATAGGCTTCTTACAAATAAGGATTAAGCTCAGAGATGCTTAGTGCAAAATGAGGATTGTCCTCTTTGTGGCATGTTTTTGCAAATGTTGTATTGAAAAGTTTATTGGTTCATGACAGTTGGTGTGAGTTTTTTGTCAGCAGCCTTATGGATTAGATGTCAAAAAATTTATGTCGCAAATTTTCTTGTCCAGTTCAATTTGACTAGGTAGTAATGTTTGGTCACACATGTTGGTTAATTCAAATTTGGAGAAACCAATTTATGTTTTAGCAAGTGTGAGTTACTCTTATTACTAAACCGACCATCCTTTTTTCAACTGTTTAAGATGCTATGAATGCTAATAATCCTTTTGGCTTATTTGGTAATGAATTTAAACAAAGACATGAAGCTTTAATCAGCTAGATTTCTCCATTGTATGGTTGGGTTTGTCTTTATTCAAATGGAGCACAACATAATAACAATCCCTTTGTTACTATAAATGGCATCTTTTGAGGTTAGTGTGGCAATTGGTTAGGGGGCTTTTTTGTTAAGTTAGACAATTGTTATGCTTATGGAGCCAAGTTGATGGGTGTTTTCTTAGGCTTGCAAGAAGATAGAAAGCTTGGTTGGAATTAGATTAAAGTGCAAGTTGATAATTCAAATGTTGTTAGAATATTTCTTAACAATTCTTATAGAGTTATGCTTTATGTTGATGTTGGGACTAGAATTGGTTCCTTATTGGCACATGATTAGGAAGTTAAGTTTGTGCATGTCTATAGAGAAACCATTATGGTGGCCAACGAGCTTGCTTAACGCCTAAAAAATCCTGGCATTATGAATAATACTTTTTGAAATGTGAATAGTATTTCCTGAGGTCAGGTCACACTAATCTTATTGAATGAAAGTATTAATCACAACATAATTTTAGGTGAAACTTGAAGTGAAAACAAAGTTATTTAGATGATTAAAAATGACATTTAAGTTTTACAGTAATGTCACATGAATAGTGACCTAGTTTTAGCTGAACCATAAAATATTTAAAAGTTGCTCAGAAAATTTTAGGATTAATATAATCTAACACTCAAATATTCCAAATAATCCGTTGGCACTAAAATTAGAATTTTTGGAGATCAAAAAATATTTTTACTAAAATCGGGTAACCTCAAAAATTACTTTTTTAATTGATTTTTCATGATTTTTTAGCACGGATTTTTAAAGGCTATTGAGTTTTGATTTATGAATTTTTAAGGGATTCTCAGATGTCAAAAAAATGAGGTAAGAAAAGCAAAAAAAATAGGACTATAGAAGGGTCAAATCTTGGTCAAAGGAAGAATAATCATTTTCTTCCTTTAAACTAAGAAAGTTGACGCCATTCATAAAAAGGGAGGATCCATTTTGGGTTCCTCAAGCTCTGATTTTTGCTCGTTTTGTGACGTTCGAGACCCAAATTTGCACCTCCACGACCTTTAGACTCTATTTTAACTCGAATTTCAAGAGAAATCGAAAGAAAAACTCGAATTTTAATCTCGATGAATAGTATTACAGATTTGATCGAGTAAGTTTTTTGAGTTTCAATATTTTTTCCCTGTTCCCTAGGTGCCCAAGAGTGTTTCTATGTTTTCGATTTTTCATTTCATGCTTCGGTTGATTTTCTATGAATTTTTATATATCGAGCTTGTTATGAAAAGTTGCAAAAATAGAACGGATGCAGGATAAAGGGAAAGGCAAGGCCTAAACGGTCCTCATAGATGTGTTTTGACTCCGTAAGTAAGTGTAATTGAAATGATTTATACTAATTTGAATATTCCCTAATGTATGTTAATGAATGACAATGAGTGTTTATGCTTAAATAGCTAATTATGTTGATTAAATGCAAGTATATCATGTTTAATGATATTAGATATGTGTTTTAAGCCATTTGATGATGTGAGAATAATGGCGATCATGTATGATGACAGGATGTGTGTGGCTTACATGCATATATGTGTATATATGTTGTACATAATGCATGATAAGAATGATATATGTTTAAGAATAGAAGTAGGTACTTATAGGGATATTGGATATAATGTATGATACATGTTTTGATGCTTTTGAGTGATTGGTGGCATGATACTGAATGGCCATTTGATGTATACATGCATGTGTTTGCTTTATGTAAGGCATGTGATGAATGATGCATGATTTTATGAATGTCAATGATCATGAGAGCATGTACTAAGACTTATTATATGATAAAAATATGTGTAACATGCAAGGGGATGTTATGGCCTAATGGCTTAGATGCAAGTATTTATATGTGTATTATCATAAGATGCATGCAAAGGATGATTCATGTATGTGATTGAATATGTGATCATATACATGTGAGATGAGCTATGTTATGTGAAGAAGTGAATGTATGATGCATGAATGAGGTTATAGCCTACGATTTATTCGTGCATGTGTACGTTTTATATTAAGTGTGATATTAATGGTGCATGATGATATGCATGTTGATGGTCATGAGGAATTGTCTTGATACGTGTAATAAGAAAGCATGTATGGTTGAGCAAGTTATGATGGGTTGGCTGAATGGTCTAGTGTAATGGCCATAATGCGTTTGAGGTAATTATGAGCATATTGTAACATGATGAGATGTCATGATATGGCAATGCATTGAATGATTAATTATGATGCTCGATGCAAGGAATTTAATAATGCGTGAATGGATTCTTATGTTCCTTATAGTTAAATGCATTGGATAAGTGCATAATGTAGGATCATTATGTTAATGTATCACTTATAACATTGTAAGATATAGTGATGGTGTATGATTTGGAGTATGTTTGGGTTAATGCCTCAAGTTTCTTATGCTATCTTGGTTAAAGCATTTGCATGTTATGATGATGTCTGGGTATGAGTATATAAATGGATGGCATTATGAATTGTCATTTTTGCACATCATGATGTAGCAAATCATGTTTAATCATATGGTAAATCGATGATATTACTTTTCCCTATTGTGTCATTAGTTGGACAACCAATTTAACTAAAAGCTATGTTAAACCATGTAAAATGTTGTAAATCATAACGAACTTGGTTAGTAGCCCATGTAAGTAAACAACATAGTTGGATAGTTTGATCAGTCAACTAGGAGTCATAGTAGTTGCTAAGGTACTTTAGTACCTCTGTAGCTTTTGGATGTATGAACCTTCAAGTTATTATGATGTCCTAAAATTCGGGTTTGATGCATTGATCTTTGGATCTTATTTTTTTGATCTTTGGGTCTGATGCGTGTTTGTAGACACTAGGTTTTTGGGGCTCCCATATTTGGATTGCCTAATGATGAAGAAAAGGACTAAGTTATGAGATATGAGGATGTTAATGCCCAGTCCAAATATTTCAAAGTTTTCTTTAAACATTAAAAATAAAAGGTTTTTGCCAGGGTCAAAAAATCTCGCAGTGACATAAATTGCGAGAAAAATAGGCGCCCCCACGGTACGAAGTATTTAAAAAAGAAGATAAAGTTTTAAAATTTAAAAAATTGAATTTTTACACATTTCTGGCCTTCAGGTAAAATGATGTCGTTTTGCTCTGAAATGGCCGTTTCAACCTCAAAACAATCATTTCATACTTGTTTGAAACGGTCATTTTGCTTGAAGGAAGAATTCATACACGTCACCCCCATGGGCAAAATGATTGTTTTTATTCTCAAAATGGCCGTTTTACACATCAAAATGGCCATTTTGGCACTCTTTAAAACGACTGTTTTACGTTCCTCGAGATTTATGTATAAAATAGGAAAATTTGTACGGATTTTGGCTATCCTGTCTCTTTTGACTCTCTGGAAAAAACTCAAAAAAGGCAAAAAAAAATTCTCTAAATACCATTTTTAGTATTCGAAAGATTTTTCTCCGCGAGTTCTATTTTTTCGAGATCTTTTTTTCCTAAAGGCAATTATACATGGTGAGCCATTTGGTTCTTCTTTTCCTTCTTCTTTTTTTCGTTTTTTCTTTTATCCACCTATCGGTTAGGTGCCGTAACTTATCAGATCTGTAGATTTATATATTATTATTGTTGTGATATTTTTATGGTGATGTCTTTTTCATTTTATGTATCATTTTTTCTTGTCTGGCCATTTATTTTCGATTCTAATGTTTTGATTTTGTTGTGATGCAAGTTATTTGAAGTGTTATGATTGATTTAATCTTCTTGCTTGCTCTCTTTATTAAACATCACTAGATTATATTTTAGGTGATTTTCATGTAATTTATTTTATTTTTAGATTAGAATGTATTTTAAATGATTGCCATGTAATTTATTTTTCAGTCTGATTATTTTTTTGTATATTCCATATATGTTGTAATAGGCAAGAAAATGATTTTTCCACGCCATAAAAAATAATTAAGCTATTTTATACCTAATTAATTGGTGTTTTATTAATAAAATATATTTTTATTTTTTTCTAATAAAAGTCACAAATAATAAAAATTCATTTTCTAAAAATAAGCATGTGAGAATCAAAGTTCTCAAAATAGTCAACCACTTGATTTTATATAAGATGAAGATCCATTTTCTAAAAATAAGTGTGCAAGAAACAAAATTCTCAAAATAATTAATTTAGTCACTAAATCATTTTATATTTAATTAAATCAGTGTTTTCTTAATAAAAATGGATTTCGATTTGTCCACAACAAAATTCATAAATGATAAAAATTCAATTTTTAAAAATAAGTACTTGAGAACCAAAGTTCTTAAAATAATCAATTGCCCCGTTTCATGTATGGAATTTTTTAATTTAAAGCATTTTACTTATTTATGCAAATATGTCTTATCATTCCATTATGTGAATATGTGACTTATTTTGACGGCTAAACCTACTTGAAGGAAATGAATAATATTATAAATTCAATTTGAAATTCCATATTAACTTGAGGTATAAATAAGAGTAAGGTTCCGAACTGCTATAGTTTTGGCCATACAAGGTATTTCCCAACTTCGGTTGGGTGGCAACTCCTACCTTGTGGTGCCCAACTCGCTCTTTCTAGGTTAATTAATTAAGAATGATTTAAGACTCCCTGAACCTACTTCTCATCTTTCTAGACTTGAACAATGATATTTAAGTTGAGTCTTTAGTTGTTTCGATTTGACTAGCCCATTAAAGGAAAAAAAAGGGGACGTGAACACCTTACCACTAGAGTTACATCAAATCTATGATGTATTCCATGTGTCTATGCTGAGATAATGCAGGTCTAATCCTTTTCACATATACCTATGGAGAAAATTTAAGTATAGCCAAATTTGACATATAAAGAGGAACCAGTATAGATCTTGGTAAGAGAAGTCAAAAAATTAAGGAGGCACTACAAGACTAAAAATGTTACCTAGGAAAGCGAAGAGCAAATGAAGGCTAAGTATCCTCACATATTCTTATCAGGTAAATTTCAAGGACGGAATTTCTTAAGAGTTAAAAAAATTGCAATGCCTTAGAATTCTAATTTTATGAATAATACTTCCTAAGGTGTGAATAGTATTTTCCAAGCAATCGGGTCATACTGAGGTGGCCGAGGGGAAAGTACTAGTCATAGAATCTAGAGGGGAAAAATAATGATAAAAATAAAGTTATTAGCACAAGCCATTGAATCAATTAATTTTTTTTACTAAGAACTAGTGAATAATGGCATAAGTTTGCATCGAGTTGTAAAATGGTCAAGATGTGCCTAGACTGACCTAAAAATGGCATAACCTGAAGGCCAAAAATTCCAATGAGTTTAATGGTGGTGAAATTAGAATTTTCTAAGGGTGATTAGTATTTTTATCCAAATTTCTTAAAAATGCAAGAAAATAGTTAATCCAGTTTCCCTTGGCTTTTGGATTTGATATTTTAGGAGGCCCTAAATTGAGAATTTCTATAATTTTTAGTCATAAAAGAAATAATTTTTTAGGCGTTAAACATTTAATTTATGTTTTTGAAACTTAAAACATAAATAGAATTAATTTGGGCCATTGGATCACCATGTGAAGCAATCTAGGCCGTGTAAGCTCTTAATATAAAAAGGTGGCACATGTGAGGAGTGTCACATGTGTGAGAATCATCTTCTACCTCCCTCTTTTTCATAAGGCTAATGCCATCACCATCATCCCTCTCTTCCCTTTTATCTACCATTAAACCCTTAAAACAAAGTCATTTACACAACTTGAACCCTTAATTTTTTTCTTCCATAGTCTCTTAAACATTGTTCTACTGAGAAAAAGCCAAGGATTGCTTTTAAGAGATTTTGCATCTTGATAAATAGTGACCACTTTATGTGTAAGTGATTTTCTTTAAGATTTCATATTTTTATTAGTTAGGATTTGAGGTGTAGATCATAGATATATGATTAGATTTTTTTTTGGATATATGTAGAATTTTTTAAATCCAAAACCTATTATGTTGGTAAAAAAAGAAGAATTTGTTGGAGAGAGATAGACAAGGCTCGAAGGGTGTAATTGGAGTGCATTAGAGTCCCCTATAAGTGAATTTAATGAAAACTGTGTTGTATATTGCTTATTTACATGTTTCTAGTATGTGCATGGAAATGGTATGATATGTGTGTATGTATGTGTTTGTGTATGATGAATATGTTCATAAGATGAGCCAATAAGTATGGATATGAATGCATGAAGAAAGGATGGAAAAATAAAGTGCATGAGTGTGTATGTGGAATGGCAAAATGGTATGGCCATGACATATGTATATGTGCATGTGTGTATATGTGGAATGGTCGAATGTTATTGCCATGACATATGTATGTGTGCATGTGTGATTACATGCATATAAGGTGTGAATGAGTTGGTGGTTCAGTTATGAACATGACTAGAATGAGAAATTAATAGGAAATTAGATGTATGTATATTTTTGTATAATGCTCGGTCGGTGTGCTTTAGGGTTACATAGAGTGTGTTTTTGACTTAAAGGAGATTCAATGCATGAATAGACTTAAATGTGTCCTACAACTATGCATATGACAAAAAATTATAGAGGATGAAAGTATCTATGCAACATAATAAAATGGCCGTATGTTGAGGTATGAAATTGACCTTATGATTACTTGATTTAATCATGTGTAATGAGGCATGAAATAATGATAATGTGTAAGCCCTATTATCATAAAGTGAATGTATGATAATTGTTAAAAAGAAAATGGTAAAATGAGACATTAAAGTAATATGTTTCAAGATGTCATGAGTAATGACTAAGTCAGCATTGTGTATGCAACTTCAGATGGCATGACATCAATTTTAAGATATACAATGAAAATGAAAAAATGATTGAGTAAAATAAACTATGACTAGTAAATAGAGATGACCTATATTAGCTAGACCACCTACTGGATAGATTTACCAATCAACTAAAAAGTTAGTATCTGCTAGTGGGTTTGAATCATAAGGATTATTGCCTGTTATATTGTATGGTGGGCATAGCTACCGAGGTTTTAAATGTGAACCCTACACACCTTTAGATATTAAGAGGCCCACAAAGGCTTATCCCTACTATCCATACTATTTTTGGATATTGGGAGGTCTTTTAGGGCTGATCCCTATTATCCAGGTATCTTTTGTTATTAGGAGGCCCATTATGGCTGATCCCTACTATTCTATTATTGGGAAGTCCTAAAGGAATGTCCCTGCCATTCTATTATTGGGAGGTTCCTGAGAATTGATCCCTACTATAGGATGGATGATGGTAGATATAGCTACCGAGGTCTAGAATATGGGCCATTGCATAAGTTAGATCTGATTATCTAGTGTTAAAAATATTGTCTCTCGACTATAGGCCTAAAAAATAAAATGGGTAAGATAACCTAATATCTTGTCGAAAACTTTATGTCATAAATTGAATGAAAATTAATCAAATAATAAATTAAGTTAGCTTAAGTATATTCATAATTTAATAAATTAGACATAATGTTACACGAACAATCTAGGCACATACCTAGTAATT
>CANXYI011162087.1:0-11185 GCA_948208565.1 Hura crepitans
ATATATATATATATATATATATATATATATATATCAATACGGATATTATTAATATATATATATATATATTTATAAAATAAAAAAGATATACATATCTATATATTTAAACTTATATGGAGATTTCTTATTAAGTAAAAAATAAGGAAGGAATAAAGATTTAAATCAAAAATTCAAATTCAAATTATTGGTTAAGTGATCTTTAGAAATAATATTGTTCTAAAATTTAATATAAAATATATCAAAATATTATTAAAGAGAGAAATTAAGATTTTAAATAAAGAATGTTATCAATAGGAATAGAAATAAATAATGTTTAATATAATTAGATTCCTTTAAAAATTCATTACCAGTTTAAATACTTTTAATCAAATTTTTTTAAAATAAGAAAAAATATATAATAAGAATATGTTGGATTACAAGGCTTATTAATTAGAAAATAAGATTAGTCATTAATAATTTAGTATTATCTAAGTAATTATGTATAAAAATTTCTAATTATGAGATTTTAAGGAATTATAATTAAAACTCATTTTATATGGCATATTTTACCAAATCTCATATTTTTATAGAATAAAAAACATATAAAAGATATTTTAAAAAAATAATAATATTGAATTACTTAAAATTTTGATAGGTTAATTGTAATTTTAAAATAAAAATTCTAATGCTAAAACTAATAAAATAATTAATCAAATGTCAAAATGTTCTCATCATGAATAAATATTATTTTATAAAACATGGTATAGTGTGCTTTACACCTTCCCTATATCAGAATTACTTTGAACCTAGAAAGTAAACCTGACTTATTCGATGACTAGCTACATCCTAATCAGCTAGTGGCGACTGTCACATTAATAGCCATGTCACACCTGCCCCTGGACAACCTACGAGAAGGTCATCGAGGTTGGGGTCATGACAGTAATGATGTGAGATATCGTTGGAAGATGAATCAAGAAGAAGAATTATACAAATGGGCTCGGGGCTTATTTGCAAAATAGAAGTTCAGAAAAATCAGGATTTTTAGATTTAGGCCTCTTCTTACATCTAACTTTTTATGGGCTTTTAAGAGGTTTAAAATGCCTTAAATTAGAGTAATTATTAATCCAAAATAGGGCCTAAGAGTGCCACATAGGATTAATGAATGAGAGGCCAAAGCAAATTTCATAGAAGCCCTTAAAAGGCTTATGCACATGGGACAAAATAGGGCCTAATTGGTGGGTCCATTCAAGTTAGACTTAGGGTAGATTTTAAGTGTTAAAATCTGACCTAAAAATGGTTTATTTAAAATATAAATAACCTTTATTGTAGTAGCCACTAAAGAGATGCATTCTACTATAGAATTACCATATAAAATAATTGAAAACACAAGATTTTCTTCATCTTCCTTCATCAACTTGTAATTCCTACTAGCACTTAAAATTACAAGTTGCTCTCTTCTAAAAATTTCTTATGTGGATTACCTTAGAGGTGTTCCTAGAAGAGGATCACTATGGTTTGCAATAACCCAATGAGTAGAGCTCACTTAAATAATCCACTGTCATCTATTATGGTAAATCATAAAACACTGCTACATTTAATATTTAGGATGAGTTTGAAATTATTTAGGTCTATTATAATTGTTGGTTTCTCTAAAATTTTTATTTTTTCTGCTATGTATGATGGAGAAAAACCAATAACAATGTAGTGAACCTAACCACTATCATTTTGGTATACTTTTGTATAATTTAGTGTGATGTTTATAAAGATAAATGGCACTCATATGTAAATAGTTGGGATAAGTCTAGTTTGTTGCATGTAAATAATCAACCATAGTTTATTCTAAGTATGTAAATTTAATATGACAAATGTTAATATTACTATAGTATGTATGTGTGTGTATTTAAGCTTTTAGTGATAGTATAATTGCAATGACTGATATAATAGCTATTATTGTAATACTATTGACTGAGATAGGTTGTGAGGATTAGAAGGATCCTAGATGGTGGATTGAGATTGAATTTACTATAGAAGTGATGTTTTGTTGAAGTTTTATTTTTGGACATGATATCATGTAGTTTTTATGCCAATAGATATTATTATAGCATGACAAGTTCATTTATGTGCATGTGTATGTAAAGCATGGCTTATTTAAATGTGGCCTCAAAATATTTCATGATTATCACATTGGAAAAATGGTTTTACGAAGATAAAGACTAAATTAAATTAGGTATCCAATAGAACTAAGTAAAGTTTGTTAACATGTCATCTCTTATGCGAGCTAGTAATGGTTCAATAAGGGTTGGCATGATGTGCCATCTCTTATTCTAATCTAGCTAACAGGTCGAGTAAAGGGTGTCACAATTGGGCCTCTAACTATTCATTTCTAATTTAATCCTTGGTCATTTTAAGTATTTACCATTTTATCCTTTAGTCATTCTTTACTTTGTTGTTCACATTAACAAACTCAACTTATCTGTACATCTATTTCATTGCCCACTTTTTCTTTAATTGTAACTCTATCATTAGAAAATATTGGATCAAAAGATGGGGTGTGGTAGCTAAGGGGAATGGAAAGTACACCACATGTGTGATTTATGGATGATGGTTTAACAATCAATGTCTATCCTTTAAAGGTTGTAGCTGCATACAAAATTGTAGACTCTATGATTAGATAGTTGAAACACAATAATGGCTTATGATAACACCAAAAGGTAGACTTATAACACTTTCTAAGAGATAGTCAAGGTGGGATTCATAGTAGATAATGTTAAATTTGCAATGCTTGACATTTTGACTAATTTCACTTTGATTTTACGATGTCCTTAGTTCCATAAGTTAGAAAGAATACTATTAACTCCATATTAGATGATAAAGATCCCTCATAAAAGTGAAATTGTGACCATTATAGTTGCTAGGGTAAACCAACTTTCTATGCTAGAGATTGCAAACTAACCATCTAGTAGCTTTCACATAGCTGGAATCTTTTAAAATTAAATAGAAGATAATTCAAAAGTGGCTAACATGTTAAAAAGAATGAATTATTTGCCATGAAAGAATCTGGGAAGCAAGTCTCAATGAGTAAAAACTTTCATTCAATAATTCGATAGAAGGACTGAAGAAGGTTAGGGTACATGGCTGGGTCTTTAAAGTCAAAGAGAGAGAAGGAGATCCCACTTCTAGAGTAGATTTTTGTTTGAGCTTTAAAAAATGTTAGATACTATAAAGAATTTGATCATTAATTATAGAAGGAAAAGTGGTACCAAGTTCAAAATATTCAATGATGGTTTTCACTGGGAAGTTTGGAAGGTCAAAGTTATTTTTGATTTCTAGGAAGAAAAAGTGATGATGAATCTATTTATATTAGAGACAGATCACAAAAAAATGATCTTAATCACAGCCATGCTAGATCACCAAGAGAAAAAGGAAGATGAAAGCTGAGGAAATTGAAGCATCTTTTGTCACATGATATTGATGATTTTTTTAATTCTTGATATTTTTTTATAATGATGTACCATTGATATAATTAATAAGATGAACAATTTTACTTACTTTTTGTGAGGTCTCATCTGATTGTGTTATGCATAATGATAATCATGACACTCACAAATATTTGACATTAATTCAATCAGCACTACTCTGTTTAATCTTGTTACTCATGATAATCTTAAAGAGATTTTAACTGCATCTAACATAACTCCTAATGAAAGGATAAAATTTGAGAGAATATTGAAAAAATATGAAAAAGTGTTTACCTAAACCTATAAAGATGTGCTTTGAATTAACAAAAGGATCACTAAGCATGCCATTCTCACATACCTTAATGCTAAGCTATTCAAACAAAAGTTAAAAAGGATGGGACTATAAAAGGCTAAAAAGATAAAAGAAGTACACAAGTCAGTAAAAGACAAGTTCCTTGGAGAAGCCTAGTATCTGACTAGGCTCGCTAATGTTGTTTCAGTGGGCAAGAAAGATGGAAGGGTAAGAAAGTGCATAGACTATAAGGACTTGAAAAAGGCATGTCCAAAAGATGATTTCCTATTGCCACATATGAATATGTTGGTTGATAGCACTATGAGATGCAAAATATGGATTATAATTAAATTTTCAATAAAATTGCTACTAAGATAAACACAACATTTATCACTAAATGGGGTACTTTTTGTTATAGAGTCATGCCATTTGGTTTCAAAAATGTAGATGCTACTTATCAAAGCATGGCTACCAAGATTCTTGATGATTTGATTCATAAAGAGGTTGAAGTGAATGTGGATGATATGATGATCAAATCTAATCGTAGAGAAGGATATTTTAAGCCTCTGGGGAAGTTCTTCAAATGAATTAGCAAGTATGACTTGAGGCTAAACCCTAAAAATAGCATTTTCAGGGTAACATTAGAAAAGTTGCTGGGCACATAGTTAATTAGAGAGAAATCAAGGTTAATCTAGATAAAGTTAAAGCAATCAAAGAAATGCCAGCATCAAAGAATGAAAAGGAGATCAAAGGATTTCTAGGAAAGATAAAGTACATTAGTCAGTGTAAATACCCATTTTCGTTTGGCTTCTTTTTTTAAAAAAAAATAAGGAGGATCAGTGATTTCGTATCGCTCATTAAAATATTAAGTACTATAAATACATATTTAATAAGTTATTTAAATACATTAAATATTATGGTTGTTGTGGTAATGTGAAAAAATAATTATATTCGAAGTTGCTGTGAATAAAATTACATCACGACAAGTAAAAAGGAAAAGAGAAATCAATAATAAAATATTGATATAGGTCGAAAGATGATTGATTATGAAAAAATGAAAAATTAATAAATAAATAATCACTAATTAATCACTAATTAACAATTATAAATAACAAATTAATAAATACAAATTTATCACTAATAATTACAAACTAACATAAAATTAATAATCAATTACAAATTAAGATTTACAGATTGAAGTAAAATAAGTTAAAATAATTACAACAAATTAAAATAAAAGAGAAAATTACAGTAAAAAATTTAAATTAATTACAATTCAAAATAACCAAAAATAAAATAAGCATAAATTTTAATTAAATTAAATCAGTTAATTACATGATAAAAGTAAACAGAAAATGAGGACTACTGGACCAAGCCCAAGCCTAGCAGTCTAGAAGGCCCAGCTATCCAGAAGGCCCAATAGCCCAAAAGGTCCAATCTAGAAAGCCCATTCCAGCAGCCCACTCTAGAAAAGCCTCTACCTACAGAAAAAATATAAAAAATAGGGCTGAGGGGACTGTAGCCAAACAATAAAGAGAGTAAGTGAGGGATGGTTATAAATAGGGTTAGTGGGTTGCATTTAAGAGGGGAGGAAAAAATTGGCAAGAAAAAAGGCTGAGAGAATTGACAGACAAAAAAAATGATGATAGTAAAAAAAACATAGAGATTGAAAGCAACAGTAAAAGCAAATATCAAGAAAGAAAGTGAGAAAGAAAGTTCACCATAAGAGGAAATCATCAAAAGATATACATCCAGTAACAAAGAAAGCAAAAATCAGCAGAGAAAGCAAAGTAAATCTCTATCCCTATTTTATTTTCTGTGATTTCCACTTGGGTGTGTGGAAGTCAGTAATGACTTCACACATTCAAAGGAGCCAGCTTGCAACTTCTATCTAAGTCTTAAGCATAAATCCTCAGTAATGCAATATAGGAGTCAATTTGATTTCTATAAAGCAGAGGTGGGTCAGTAATGATCTATAAGCTGTTATTATCATAAATAAATTGAAAACCTTTTATATATAAAAAGGTGTCCTCAGGGATAAATACATACATTTTACTGATCTAAGTTTAAAACTATATAGCTACCCCTTTTAATATGGGCAACTATCTAATGTATTTGGTCAAATAAATAAATGTTTGAGAGGCCACTGATCAAATCATGTTAAAAATGAAATAAACCAAAAATCCACTGGATTTTTACAGCCATTGATGCTATAAATCCAGGATTTTAGGGTCACCAATCATCAAACATTTGTATATAATAGATGCTACCAAACACTGCAAAAGAAATAGCATATATGGTTCTAGACACAGATAGTAATTCCATTATTTTCCCCTCCTCATCACAGGACTTAGGAATAAGTTTAAAGTCAGTAAAGTTTAAAGAACTTAGAAAAGTAAATATGTGAACTAAAAGAGAAATGTTTAAAAATACATTTTTTTACTGCCAGATCATACGTAGTTGAAAATATTCAAAAGAAGCAGTATAAAACAACAAGTGGATAGCATGCTTTGAAAAAAAATATACAGGAAGGGAATGTTGTAAAAATTTGATCTTATCAGTTTAAAGGCAAACACAGGCAATAAATCCTAGTATCTACCAATGCGCAGTCTCACAAAAAATAATAAGAAGTATAGGAACTTAGCTTCTTAGACTAGTCCTGCTTCAAGAGGTTTGTGAACCTCGTCAGTGATTAATTACCCATTTAACACCCATCCCTTGATCATTCATCTTCTTCCTTTAGCTTTTTGCTTACATATATATAAAATATATAGATGGATTAATAGTAATCATAAAATAATAATGTAAAATTCGTATAAAAATAGCAGTAAACAATTACAAATGAAAAATAAATTTATGGACAATGAATATAGATCTCCAAAGTGTCAGCTAACATGTAAAAATAAAAAAATGATCAGATCATCACAAAAAAGATTGTTTGTTTTTTTTTTAAAAAAATCTAACCTTTACAAATAGAAGTGAAGAGCCTAAATATTGAAGCAATCAGTAGTGTGGAGTAAGGAAGAGGTCAATATAAAAGGGGGGCAAATCGTTCTTGTAGTAGCAGCACAAATCATGGCACAAGGGAAAGGAGAATGCTATGTCATTATCCCATAGCAAACGTGTCGTGCAAGCCTGAAATGCATAGTATATAGCATGGTAGGCATGCTCATAGCAAGCATCAAGCATCATAACCCACAGGCTAGTTGCACACAGCATGAAATGCATCGTGCTGCTTTACAACGCCAGCGTGAAGCTTAGCGGACTATCTCGTGGCCAGCTACACCAAGCGTAACGAGTTGCCTTGTAACGAGTGGCATAGAATACTATTGATCTCATGCTGAGTTGGCAAAGCTGAAGGAAACTATCTTTTATATGTGTCTTATATAGGCTGATCATCTGAACCACCATATTTTTTGTCAATTTTGCTAGCATAATTACTAGGTATAAAATGGTAATGAGAGAAGGATGAAGGAGATAGAGGAAGGTAGATAGAATGGAGAAGTAGAGAATATGGTTGATGGCAAGAAGAAATTACGGATAATTTTGTTTTTATATAGGGCTAAATAACCAAAATATCCTTATGAGTTAATATGAATTTGGTTATGTAAGGAAGGGTATTTGAGTAATTTAACAAAAATCTGAATAAAAAACCAATCTTTGAATTCAAAATAAATCTTTAAAAAAATAAATTACTCCTCCTAAAATTATGATTATTATTATAAACAAAGAAATTGTTAAATTAATTAAAAATAAAGAAAATTGAAGGAAAATAAGAAATGGTGGTGGAATTAGTATATTTAAGGAAATATTTTAAATAAAATTATGTTCAACATCTAAATAATTAATTTATAGGTTAATTAATCATTGTTGTTTAATTTTAGTACGAAGATAATAAAGTATACAGGTGTTGTAGTTTTAATATATGAATTATTTAGTAAATAAACATTAATTAAAATAAAAAATATAATAGCAATCAAAGGTATAAAAAATAAATTAATAAACTAGACAAATCATTTTTTTCGTATGTCAAATAAATCAATATAGTGTATGGTAAAATCCATATAAAATTATTTTTCCAATATAATAAATATTAATAAGAGACATTAATTTTTAAGTAAAAATAAAGTTTATATGCCCATCAGAGTTATTTAAAAAAATAGTAAATAAATTATATAAGCAATTGAAAAGATCTCTAAAAATTTATTAATCTAGAAGTAATACGAATTAAATAGTAGAGTTCAATGGAAGGTTCAAATCATTCCAAGCAAAAAAGGAAAGCTAATAGTAAAATTTACAATAAAATTAATATTAAGAAAAACCTTATAGTCTAGGTATATTCTTGACGAGATCAATCATAAATACTGTATCTCCCCAATCTTTCTTATAGTCTATATAGAATCCGGGGTTATGCCATGAATAAAATAATAGCATAACTATTTTAGAATTAAATATGTATTTAATAAATTAACAATTATTCCCCTAAAATACGACTTGGGATGCCTAATACCTTCCCTATGTCAAACAAGTTCTAAACTCAGAATGTAGACCAAACTAAGCAGGTGTCTAGCTGTACCATAATCAACTAGTGGCGACTCCTATCTAGTTATGAGCCTTATCGCAGGTTGGGTTATGATAGATGGTGACTCCGCTGGGGAACATTGTCATTTTTGTTAAGGGTTTGATTGTTTGATTGAAAATCCTTTCTACTTTGTTTAATTTCTTGTATACATGTACATATGTATGATTTTATTTTCTATCATATAAATACACACTCACTTCAAGGTCAGTAATGATCTTACCCATAGGAAAATAGAGGATTAGTAGGGGATGCCTCCGGGGGAAACCTGATAATGGCCCATGAAAATTTCACCCATGTCAATGTCAAACTGATGGAACCTAAGCTAGCCTCCGCAGAAGCTTAGCTAAATGGTCATAGATAGGGAACCAATAAACATACCCCCGATGATTAGGAGTCAAAAAATTCACTATTAGGATTTATAAATTTATGTGTGACACAATTGATGCATTTTATGACTTGTTTATTTTTCTTTTATAATTTATTCAAACTTTGTGCATTTTTTTAATATATCTCACTTTGCCAACATGAATATTGATTAATTAACATCACAGGATAGTCATAGAGGATAATGGGCTATTAAATGGCTTTATCAACTTGCTGCATGGGTTACATTCAGAACTTACCAGAAAGATTCTTGAAACATTCTCTGTTACAAGAGACCAGGAGATGTTACATATATTACAGGCCATTCTTTTACTAAAATATGGAATCCTAGTAGGACCTTTAAAATTTGTGGATTGGCATCCATACTTTCTATATTTGAACTGCTTATATATTCTTACTGAAGATGTTCTACACTTCCCAAAAGAAGCATATCTCTATCTATGGTATTTATGCAAGCAGCACATTATAGGGATAACTATTGACTGTAAATGGCTAAGTCAGTGGATGTTAGATTGGCTATTATATCTCGAGAGGTCCACTTGTTTCACGAAATGGCCGTTCAACTTTAAAGACCCTTGGCAATGGGTGGAATTATTCTAGGATTTACACTGAGGCCTATATTTGTTGGTATGTTTCAAGATCAAGGAATACTGGGTTTTTAAAGAAAATGGGATCTTTTGCTCAATTTAATACCTCACACAAGTTAGGGAAAGTTTCAGTGAAAATCCTTTATTGAATCTAGTCCGCAATCAATAGACATGGATATATATTAAGGAGACACTTTGTAACCTAAATAGGCAAATGATAGAAAATGTACCAGAGCACCTGTTTAATCCGCAAGCCTATCACTTTGATGGGCACCTTAAATAGAATTCCTTGATCCTACCATCGGAAGCGATCCTATCCTATAGATATTTTGAAGCTACTTATATGGGATGCCCTCTTACATACGTACCATCTGAGGATCTACCTATGGATGAGATGCCACTGGAGATTCCTGAAGAATAAGGGGAGGCACCCTAGGGAGTTTATCAGTAACCTATGGATGGATTGATGTATGAGATGATATGGACCTTTATACTAGGGGTAGATCTAGGCCAGTCACCTGTGAATCTGCCACAGGACTATTTTGAAGCATCCCATAAGGAAAACATAGGACAGGAGCAGAGCATGCAAGCAGAGCAGAACCCAAAAGCAAGTTCTGAGAATGACATAAATAGAGATACTAAAAAAGGGTTAGAGAAGAACTTAGAGGTGAGCTCAGGAGAGAATCAAAGAAAGGATTCAAAAGAAGAACTAAGAGATCCTAAAGAAAGAAAAGACTCAATGGAAGAATAGGGGAGAGACACTGAGGAAGATCCTAAAGAGGACCCCAAAGAAGATCCTAAGGAGGATCCCAAGGAGGACCCCGAGGAAGACACTGAGAAATATCCTGAAGAGGACCTCAAAAAAGATCCCGAGGAGGACCTTGAGGAAGACACCGAGGAAGATCTTGAAGAGGATCCCGAGGAGGATCCTGAAGAGGAACCAGAGTCAGGTGCAGATGGAAGCAAAGAAACACCACCCGAGTAAGTGGAAGTGAATAATATGGAAGAGTCACAGGAAGAGGACTTTAGTAATGATTCTAAAGAAGTGTCAGATAGCCAAGGAGAGGATTCGGATGTTGATTTGGATTCTTATGAATTTATGGAAATCAATGATGACTTTAGTATGGCATCATCTATGGGCATTTCTATCATGCCCATGTGATGGCATAATTTGTCAAAAAATAGGAAGAATATTTTGTAATTGGAGAAGCACATCACTATTGTAACACAACATTTTGAAGAATAGTGATCTGCATCTTTTGGGATTGGTAAAAGATGATAATTCTATGTAGGTTCTAAACATAAATTGTTAATGAAGATGACCTTGTGATGTTAAAATGTTTATGTTGGCAAAGTAAGGTTTTGCATAAGCATGCATGCATACAATAAATTAACATATAACATCATTAGTATTAATTTTTTACAGGTACTAGCATTAAAATATTACATTCAATTTTAAAAATATGCAAAAACTAGATATCATCTAGGCTTCTATAGGATATGTTTTGGAGTCAGAATAACTTGCAAGAGAAGGGCTCGAATGGACAGAGCATGGAGGTAGCTTGCCCGAAGGCCATTACATAGAATTGCCTGATATCACTAGCATGGATCTGCAGCAAAATCAATTGGGTCCCATAAAAGAAATATGGGAGGCTTTAACACTACCCAAGGACAAATGTTCAATGAGCAATACGGATGGATTGCTTATCTCATGTATTTACGCAATTATATACATATGATTAAAGCAATGGTTCGGTATTGGGATCCTAGTTACAGATGCTTCACCTTCGAGAAAATAGACATGGCACCTACCATTGATGAATACTAGTTCATTCTAAATTTGAAAGTGGCTTTCAAGCTATACAAATATGCATGAATAGAAAGAGGACTGAAGCAATTGGCA
>CANXYI011162352.1:0-14057 GCA_948208565.1 Hura crepitans
CTTATAAGTGTTACGTGAAATATATATATATATATATATATATATATATATCTATATATATGTGAATGAAGAAGGGCATATAGATTCTTAATGATGAAACTAATTTATGTATATATATTGAGTGATTGGAAAAGATGTTTATTACAAATATAGTGATAAAGTCTATCTGGACTAAAAAAAACCTCGTGAAGTAAATTTGTGAGGACTAAGAGATGTTGGAAAATAAGTCCATATAGACATTTCCTAATAGATTGAAAACTATCAATTTTATTCCTTTCTTCTTTATTTTCCTATTTCTTTTTTCTCTAGTTTCCTTTAAAAAAAAAAAGAACCCCAAATGGCCTCTTCATGCTCCTCTGATTCTTCTTCTCCTTTTTTCGATGATGTTACGATAGATAAGGAGACTTTGATGGCACTTTTTTCCACTAGCTGCCACTTCTTCTCCTTTACCTCTTCTTCTAGTATAAGACATTTCTATGCCTAATTTGGAAAGTTTTGTGCCTTTTATATCAGTTAATCACCGAAAAAAAATGCTACTCTGATGAACGGAGTTCACTTTGGTTCCCCAACGCCTATTCTAGCTGATCTAGCTTATTACACATGCTTTAAAGTGTACTCATAAGTGAGTTTTCTTCCATTTTCATGTTTTATTATGGGTTTGCCTATGTTTTTCATTGTTTTCTTTGCTATGTACTACTGCCTAGTTTGACAAGTCTGTGCAGACCTATTTTTGCTAGGGCAGACTTAGCCCGTGTGGACTTAGTCAGATTTCTAGAAACATTAGGATAGCATATTAAGTAATACGACATATGGTGGGATAAAGGTCTATACGGATGTCTTTTTCTTCGGGTCTGTGTGAATCTTAGCTAACTTTGGTCCATGCCAATTCCTTTTCAGTTTTGCTTATTGTAAGTCTGTACGGACATGAAGTTGAATCTCTTATGTACTTAGTCCGTGTGGACTCTTTCTTTGTTATGTAAGTTTGTGCTGACTTTGTTTATGCCTTAATGCTTATTACCTACTTATGTTTGTTTTTTTCCCTTATAGATGTGCCTCAAGTGCAGAGGAAACCTTATCTCAGTCGTAAGAATGGTAGTTGATGATACTTATTCCTATTAAAGATCAAATAGGAGTGATAGGGTTCTAGACATTTGTAGATCATTTGGTGGGAAGAGACTTCCATTGGGACTTACAAGCTCTTTAGGCCTTTTTAGATAGGTGGATGGATACCATACACAACTTTGACCTATCATTTAAGGAGCTGGAAATAACTCCTTTTAATTAGGCCTCCATCACTAGAGTACTTTGCACTAAGAGGGCTATTGCTTTTAGTGCTAGCTATCGCTACCCTTTACTTTAATTGTAGGACGTGAGACAACTATTGGGATTTATGCCTCAAGACCATTCTAGAAGCATCCAATACACTGATTTGTCTAAAAGGTGGATAGATGTAGCTTCATCTGATTAGCTTGAGGTTGACTAGCATTTTTGCTACATCATCCTATACTTATTGGGTACTAAATTATTTATGAATGCCAATAATAATGTGAACTAGAGCTTTCTTTCTATCCTAGAGCATATCAAGAGTATTGGCTCCTAGAACTGGTGTTGTTCCGCACTTGGTTGAATGTTTAGAAGCTTGGATATTTCTATTTGTACCAAAAAAAGTTATCGATTAATATAGGGCTTTATATTAGGTGTTTTGGTGAGTAATCTATCTCGATCCCTTTTTATCTTCTTATAACATTTTCGAATTTGACTCTATACCTTCTATTTATATAGGTTTGGGTGTATGAGCTTTATTTATTACCTCGACCATAAGAGTTGGATATTTCTCATTGATACCCAATGATGGATTGATAGGTTCGACCATCTTCAAGGCTTTGAAATGCTTCTTCCCTAATACAGCATCAACAATACCTAAGTTCCTAAGCATGGTATGATATGAGTATTCATGTATATGAAAAATTATTATTAGTAATTTAGTTTATTAAAATTAATACTTACCCTTACACATTGATTTTGTATAGTGGGTCTTCCCCCTTAAGGAGATGCTAAACTTTCAATATTTTGTTTGAGAGCTATCCTCTCATAGGATGTTGCTGACTACCTGAAGGTTTATTGTTGGTTTTTGAGTGAAAAGGTATTAAGTTGGCACATAGGGCCTAAAGCACATCATGTTCCAAAGAGACCTCTAAACTTGATGCTATCTGGAGGTATATTGGTGACTTAGAATTTGTGCAAGTCATAACTATAGGTATACCTAAGAGCACATTGGTGAAGAGTGATGAGAAGGGTTACTATAGATGCCACCACTTTTGGCCTATGATGATAACCAAAGGTAAGCCCTTAAGCAATGGCATTGACCCTTTAGGAAACTAATCCACATAAACCTAGTAACCAATATAGTTTGCATGGACCTAGTTTAGTAAAACTAATATGGTCTTCATGGAGAAACACCACTGGCCTAAACTAACCTTACCATACCCCTAGCCGAAGATCCACACGGTACATACCTAAGCCCACATTTGCACGAACTTGCTAAAATCAGCCAAAGATCTGATCTAAGCCCTTAGATTGCTAGAAAAAGTAGACCAAATTAGTTTGTATGAACTAAGCATTTATGGTCCACACAGACTAAGCGATGAAACCCATACTGGATGCCTAAGCATGAAGTCATCATCCAAGGGCTATAAATAGTCCTTGAGATGTGTGAATAGGGGAGGAATTTTTTAGGAAAAATATTTCATAAAAGAACCATTACTCTTAAAGGTATTTCAGAGAAAAATAACCATTCTAAGAGTTTAGGTGTGAACTCTAAAAAGGATTCACTCTACTAGTCCTTTAGCCCCTTAGTCAAAAATATTTTTCTTTCTAAACTTTAACCCTTATACCATTATTTAAGAGCTTAATTGTAAGGTAAGATCTGAGGCATTCTCTCATTTAGTTGCCATGAATTTAGGCCTATGATCTCTTATGATTGTCTATTGATGAGGTGATCCACACATGGGCAATAGGAGTAGGCTCACTTTATAAGTCATTTTTATCACATAAAGAACAAAATTAAGTGTGTTATATTTGTCCTACTCTTGAATAAACATGTCATAAATATGCATAAAGCCTGAGCCTATTTTTAAATATGATTTTAATCATCTCCTCTATCTTTCTTCATCATGTGTTATGTATGCAAAACATAAATGTTAATTATAAGGTGATATATTGATGTTTAGTGTTTGGGGATGGCATAATATCTGTATGGACTCCCTATCATGAGGAACATGGTTAGTACAGACATATCTCTCAATTTGACTGTTATTATTTATTTCTTACATGGTTCCTTTTCACTACCAACATGGTTTACATGAACTTATATTGTGGCTCTAAACATTGTATTTATGTTTATTCATGAACAAGTGTATATAACATTTTTTGTGCATGTAAGGGTTACTATTTGTGGTCTGTATGGACCATTAATTGTTGTTTTTGACCTTCCTCTTTGAGTTTTATCCAAGTGATCCATCTCGCTAGAGTAGAGGTCTAGCAGGACATATAATCCCTACATGTAATTATTTATACAGACTCTTATTAGAGCTTTATAGAGTCTACACGGACTTAAAGCTTTATAGATGGGACTAGTTTTAGTACTTTGGATTATTCCCTTTGGTTTTGTACTATTTCTATTCCATTATTTATTTTGGGTTGTAATAGCTTGTTAATAACTTATTTTCCATGCAAAAGCTTAATTCTCACATAAAAATTATTTCTACCTAATTCATCAGTGTTTTTATAATAAAATGGTTTTGAGTTTTCTTAATTAAAATTCATAATAACAAAAATGCATTTTCGACAAAGGTTAATCTCCTAGAAATGGAAGTAGGGCAATTACTACTAATTCCTATGGAATTATAAGTAATTGTTAGGCCACACTACAACTAACCAATAGCCTAATTTTTGGATATACAAATATATTAATTTCTTTCAATAACTTTTTAATTCTATAATTTATTTTCCTACGTGCGAAGGTGATATAGATGTTTGAAATGTAATGCATGCTTATTTGACATGGGACTAATAAATGTTACAATATAATTAAATGGCATATTATAAAGGCATAAATAAGATCTGAGATTCAGAACCTTTCTTATATAGAAGATCAAAGGTCTTGGTGTAGAGGCTAGGTGGCAACTTTACTAACCACTCTCATCCCTAATAAAAATATCATAATCTCTATAGTGGAGACTCCACTGGGGACTGAGAAATCTTAATATGAAAGTGGCCAAATAATATGTCATCCAAATATTCTAATTTTTATTGTATTGAACTCTTTTATATTTTGTCCTTATTATCCTAGATGGTGTTGGGAAACCATAACTCCATTTTTCATTCAAGAATAGGGAAATGCTAGCATATCCATCACTCACAAGCCTCGTGCCTTTGGGTATATGAAATGGTGAACTAATCAGTTGCTATTATCCTTGATTAGAAAGACCCATTAGGAGGGACCTCCACTTGTAAGAGCCATAAGCCTTTTGACTAAACCATAAGGCCATATAGTTAAGCTTAGCAACTTCCCCTAGGTTACATGACCCTAAGAGATTGCAATTGCATTATAACTACTATTTGGACCTAATACATTTAACCTTATTTAGAGTGGGGTTGAGCCTATTATGCCTTTTATTCGAGATGGACTCGACCTAATGTCACCTCGAATAAGAATCAAATGTCATAGGCCATTGTATTCGTATGCATTTTAAATATGAGATGGTCACTGAGCCTTGTAAGGCCTATGAATGAGCCTATGCATCCCCCGTTGATGCTTAGGTAATTTGACCAAGGAAAAAATTCGCTTAACCATATGTGTAAGCAAAATAAGGTTAAAAGGTTTATTGCATTTGTTTTTCTCCACTACACTATGAATATGCATTGCAAATCATTCATCACCTACACTTCACATTATTAATATTGTGCACACATCATATTTAACCCTTTATTTTGATAGCCACCATTGATCTTTCATTCACTACTCAGTGGAAGAGAATCAGTAAGCACCTTAGTAGGGCCAATAAACCAATATCTATCCAACTAAGGTGAGGAATCATATCCACTAATGAATTTTGAACTAAGGCTATGTTAATAGAGGCAATAGCTGAGATGGAGAAGATGATGATGGCAGCTATCACGAATGCTTTGTCCAATGTCCAAAATCAAAAAGAGGTGGGTCAGACCTCATCCTCCCATAGAGGCAAAGAGATAACAAAAGATAGAGATAATGACTAGTCTTTGGATGATGACGTGCCATAGGTCGTCAGGAATTATAATAGGGTTTCCCCTCCGAAGCCGATGTAAAGCAATCAACTAAAGAAGTTGAATGAAAAGATAGAGGCCCTAAGCCTATTAATGACTAGGGGTAAGGATATCGACCTAAAGGATATCAATTTGAGACCTAATTGGGCAATGCCTCATAGGTTTAAAATGTTAAACTTAAGCTAATTTGGTGGCATTATGAACCCTTAGACACATTTAAATAATATGTTATTTCCATGAGAGCTACTCATTTGACAAAAGAATAGATTGTGTGCTTTTTTAGTATGTGCCTTATAGGTCAAGCTTTAGACTGGTATCATTACCAAGACAAGAAGGTTAAAAGAGGACTAGAACGAGTTTGCATAAGCATTCAACAAGTAGTATGCCAATAATGCAAGCATAAAGATAACCCTAAAGGATTTGGAGTTGGTAAAGTAGAAACCAAATGAGAGCTTCTTTGACTATTTATAGAGAAGGAGAGAGAAGATCCTGAAAATGTCAAACAAGCTCGATGACATTGATTAGATTAAGATGTTTATCAGAAATGCAAATAGCTATAAGAACAATGGGCTCACCGTTAAAGGCATAAAAACATGGGAATAACTAAAAGACATCACTATTGATATAGAGGTAAGTTACTAGAACAAGGGATACAAGAGAGCAAAGAACCTTACCTTTTTAAGCAGTAGTACAAGAGGCATCACTAAGACAGTAGACATGTATGCTATCCAAGAAAGAAGGTATTCCAATATTGGTAGATCCTTATCATGGTGCTTAAAAAAAGTTGATTAAAGAGGGTAAACTACAACCATAAAATAGACTATTACCACTAAGCCATAAGCATAACCTATATTATACCTATCACCAAAGAATAAGACAGTCGATCGATAATTGCAAACACATTCGCAAATCCATTCTAGACTTTATAGACTCAAAACAAATCCCAATTTTAAAGCCTTCTCTAACCCATTACATAAACACCACACTATATACCTTCTAAAGTCTAGACTACTTGAACAATATGTGCTTAGAGAAATCTATGTATCTGACCAGGAGATCAATAAGGGTGTGAGGGAGAGTGAATTTATCCTTATCACTAGTTTTTGGGATAGTGAGTGTGATTTTAAGCATAGGGAGAGCAAAAATTTTTGGGACGAATCTTCTGATAGAGATTCAAAAAAGGGAAAAAGAGAGCTAACTAGGGTTGAGGGAGAAACAGTTGAGAGAGTGCAAAAGAATGGTTAGATCTTACTTGAAAAAGAACTCGAAGTTTAAAAGGGTGAGCATGAAGAGGTACTAAAGCAACCAAAAAATACTCAAGCTAACATTAGCATATAGGACTTGCTAATGTCATTAAAAGACCATAGGCAGATGGTTGTTGAAGCCTTAGGTCAAGTTACAGTCTCTATAACCATAAACTCTAATGAATTAGTGCAAGTGATGAAAATAGGCAAGACGAGCCTTATCACTTTCTCAGATATTGACCTACCCTTAAAAGGAAGGGAACATAATTGGCCACTTTTCATAGGCATGAGGTAAATGAGAAGAAGACTAGTTGTGCCATGGCAGATGATGATTCCTTCTTGTGCATATGTCTAGCTAAAATTTTTTTTGACTTGTGAATTAAGAAAGAAGATCTAACACCTTTAAACATCACTATTAAGGCCTACAATGATATAAAAAGATAAGTTAAAGGGTCCTTCATCACTAAAGTTCAAGCAATATAGATTATAGATGAAGTTGAATTCATAGTAATTGACATTTTAGCCACTTTCTCTATCTTGTTGGGAAGACTGTGGTTTCATAAGTTGGGTAGAGTTCCTTCCACTTTACATTAAATGATCAAGTTCCCACACGAGGGTAAGATCAAGTTCCTTCCACTTTACATTAAATGATCAAGTTCCCATCTCTGCCTTGGCCATCGCTAACTAGCCTTTCATAGGGTTTCACTTTGTAAGAAGTTATGAAGATTATATGGACCATACAGTGTCTAAAATGATGAAAAAAATGGATTTCTTCCCTAGTGCTGGTATAGGGAAGAATTTGTAAGGCACAATTGAGCCTTTGCAATTGCATACCTAGAAAGATACAAAGGCATTGGGCTATAATCTGAATAAAGGGGGGAACCCAAAGAAAGGTAATCATGTAGAGGATTACTTTATCAAATAGAAGGATGCAAGGTATGATGGAACTCTAAAACCGATAATAATGAATAGGTGCTATAAGCTAGGATTCAAAATCTTTGCAGATGTGGTTAAATGGGAATCAGGCAACCTTGCTAAGATCTAATGAACTGAAGAAGTTTTTTCAAAGCCACCAGTCATTGAAGAAGTCTACCTAAATCCTTCTGAGGACATGTCTAATTTAAATAAAGATTCTAATTTGTTTATGGATGAATTGTATTTTTTTGACAACTTTAAGGCAAATGATTTCCTTTCTAATAAGATGAAAAATGAGTTTGCTTTTTTGTGTGATCTTTCTCCTGAAGGTAGCATGCATTCAAATGATCATTACATGAGCATCTCTGACATTAACGCATTAAAACTAATCCATTTAATCTTAGCACAAATGAACAACATGAAAATATATTAATTGCCTATAATACTACTACTGATGAAAGAGAAAAATTTGAGAAATTGCTTAAAAAGTATGAAAGAATCTTTGCATGGAATTATGACAACATGCCTGATATTGATCGAGAAGTTGTTGAGCACACCATTCCAACTTATGACCACATCACCCTAGTCCATTAAAACCTTAGACGGATGAGATCCGAGTAGGCAAAAAAGGTAAAGGAAATGGTTAAGCTACTTAAAGCTAAGTTTATTGAGGACATCATTTTCCCCTTTTGGCTAGACAACATTATACCAATGCCTAAGAAAGATGAAAGGGTTAAAATGTGTGTTGATTACTGGGACCTAAACAAATTATGCCCTAAAGATGATTTTCCCTTACCCCACATTAATGTAATAGTCAATAGTGCAGCTATGGTAGCCATGCACTCTTTAGTTGATGGATTTTTGGAGTATAACTAGATTTTAATGAAGGTAATTGACAAATGCAAAATGGCCTTTATAACTAAATTAGGGACATATTACTATAAGGTAATGCCCTTCGAGTTGAAAAACATGGGTGCAACCTACCAAAGAATGGCTACTAAGCTTTTCCATAATATGATGCGTAAGGAGGCTGAAGTCTATATAGATGATATGATGGTAAAGTCTATAGTAAGGGAAGAACATTTTGAAGCACTAGAAAAGTTTTTCCATAGGTTAGACATTTCAACATGATGCTCAATCCTAAGAAATATGTCTTTGTGGTCATATCAAGCAAGCTATTAGGATTTGCGGTTAAAAAGAATGGAATTGATATAGATCTAAACAAGGTAAAAGCTATCCTAGAAATGCCTACCCTATAGTTGAAAAAGAATGTCAGAGGATTTTTAGGCAAATTTCAATACATCAGTTGGTTTGTATCCAAGGTTACTTCAGTCTATAAGCCCATATTTAACTTGTTATGCAAAGGACAACTAAAGGAATGGAATAAAGATTGCCAAAAAGCCTTTAAAGCTATTAAAATAATAACTAATAAAACCTCCCATTCTAAGACCCCTAAAATTGGGTAGATCCCTCACCTTGTACCTTGTAGTTGAGAATGCTCCATAGGAGCCCTCGTTGCACTAGTAGATGAAGCCAGAATAGAAAACACACTATATTACCTAAGTAAGAAGTTGTTCCTTTATGAATAGTAGTATGTAAAAGTAGAAAAGATATGTTTGGGAGTAATCTGAGTCTCTAAAAAGCTACATCATTATTTTTAATCCTATAAAATAAAGGCAATAGCAAAACACGACCCCCTCAGATACTTTTAAATTACACCCTCTGTGATAGGTAAAATGGGATGACAGATTTTACTCTTCAAGAATTCAACATCTCTTACATTACTAAGAAGACAATCAAAGAATGGGTAGTAGCTAAGTTTTTTGCATAACAGCCCATAGAGAAAAAGCAAGAGGAGTTTGAATTTCCAAATACATATATAGGGGCTATTTCCTAAGATGGAAAATGTTCTTCAATAGTGCAGTCAACTAGAAAGGTACAGGTGTAGGTGCACTAATCTTAGTCCAGAAGGTGAACAGATCTTCCTAGCTAAAAAGTTAAAGTTTCAAGAAATAAACAATGTAATGGAATGTGAAGCATGTGTGTATAGCCTTGAAACTGTATGTTAGCTGGGGGTAAAGGTAGTTGATATGTATGGTGATTTGATGCTAGTCATGCAACAAATAAAGGGTAATTAGGAGATCAAGGATGAAAACCTAGGCCAATACGTCAGGATGCTTATAGACCTATCCAAAGGATTTAACCATTGCATTTTCCATCACATTCCCATAGAATGGAACGAAGTCAATAATACCCTAGCCACTTTATTGATATTATCACACCCCATTAAAAGGGACCTACCAAAACCCATGTATTTTAGCAAACAAAGTTTCCTAGCCTATATTGGTACAGTCAGTAGTATAACTAAACAAACTAACTATAATTTACCTTGGTACCATGACATCCAAACCCACTTGGAAATTGGACAATATCTAGAACACGCAATCGAGAGAGATAAGAAAGCCCTTTAGAAACTATCTACTTAGTTCATCTCATTTCAAGGAATGATGTACAAAAGACAATGGGATGGAATTCAGCTCAAATGTGCAGATGAAATGGAAGCCTAGAAAATTCTTACTAAAGTATAAGAAGGAATTTGTGGTCCTCGCATGAATGGGAGAAACCTTGCTAAGAAAATCATTAGATTTGGTTATTACTGAAAGACCATAGAGATGGACTGCTATAACATTATCAAAAATTATCACAAATACTAGATCTATGAAAACCTAAGTTACCTTCCACCTAATGACTTCACTAGTTTGTCATCTCCTTGGCTATTTTCTAAATGGGGTATTGATATAATCATGGAAATATGGCTGTCAGTTGTCAAGGGACAAAGATTTGTAGTAGTAGTAATTGATTACTTCTTGAAATAGGTTGAACCTAAATCTTTCAATAAATTAGGGGTAAGATAGATGGTAAAATTTATTAAAAGAAACATCATTTCTAGGTATGAGCTACCACAGTAAGTCTTCTTAGATAATGGCATATAATTTTACTGCGAGACTAGATAGCTTTTGAAAAAGTACAAAATTGAGTATCATAAGTCTTTTACATATCGAGCTCAAGCTAATGGTGTGGTTAAAGCAGCTAACAAAAATGTTAAGAAAATTTTGCAAAAAATGACAGTTGACTATAAAGATTGGGCAGACATGCTGCCTTTTGCACTGTGGGGATACAGAACAATTGTCAGGATGTCTACTCAAGCCACACCCTATTCATTATTGAATTAGATAGTGGTGGTACTAGTAAAGGAGATTGAAGTACCACCACTTAGGGTAGTACTAGAGATAGATATACCAAAAGTAGAATAGGCTAGAAATAGGTAAAAACAATTGGCATTGATTGATGAAAAATAACTTAAAGCTCGTTATCATATGTAATTATATTAGAAGAGAATTGCTAAAGCTTACAACAAGAAAGCCAAGCCTAGGCCCATATAAAAAGGTGACTTGGTACTAAAATAAACTTGACCTTTATTGATTGATTCTAGAGGGAAATTGAAGCCCAATTGGTAAGGCTCATACCTATTTAAGAAGATACTTAAACATAGAGGTGTCAAGATCTTAGATCTAGAAGGCAATGAGTTCTCAAAAGCTATCATCATGGACAAGCTAAAAGAGCAATTTTGTTAAAAAAAAAGAAGAAAAAAGAGTCTACTAAGTTGAAAATGTAAACAGGGCAGCTTAAGCAAAGATTAGGGCACCTCGATAAGGTGAAAACCTAACAAGCACTTCATGGAAAAATTAGGGGATCTAAGAGAAAATGTTCAGTCAATGAAACCTTCAAAGGCTAATTGGTAACAATAGTATTATCAATGGGAAATTAATATATTTGTAAAGATTAAACAGTTTAGTTTCAAATGCAATTAATAGAAAAAGTGCTCTAGACATAATCATTGACATGCAACCTTTAGTTAAGTTGAGAGATGTTGTACAAACAATTAAACTCTAAACACATCTTCTCATTCTAGATATAGAAGTATCATTTTCACACTTTCTCTCTAACATTAATGTCCTATTATCTCTAAATGTACTCTTTGTAATTATCATTCGTAGTAATTATACCAGTTGTATGATCAGGCACCTCTCTTAAGATTGCATGTTATCTCTACAAGTAAGGAAAAGAGTGCAAGAAATGGTGCATCAGAAGTCCACCTTGAAATCCCAAAGGCTTAGAAGAAACTATTTGCAATAGGCCAAATTGTCACTAGATTCGAGAAGGAATATAGAATGTAGCATGTTTCAAATGGATCAAAGGGACATAACCTGAATGACAAAACTAGGAAAAATTAGTGATCTTCCACCAAGGACACCTCTATCGCACTTCAACAATAGTGCCAAGCCATGCAATCCATTGATCATGAGTATAAAATCTCTTCTTAATCTTATTTTTTCAATGATAATTCAAAGCATATTCACATAAAGCCTTTCTAGAGAAGGTATAAGCAATCCCAATTTCTCTTGTAACATAATCTAAAAGAAAGAAGTTATGTTGGAAAATTGATAAATGACCACTTAAGCAAAAATTAGGCAAACCCGCTAGTGTGAAAACCATCACAAGTGCACTAGGGAAACGTTAGGGTTAAAATAAAAAATAATAAAAGGTAAAGGGAAAACCCATAAGCGATCTTTATGCGTACCTATAAAAGGAGTGGGCTCCCAGCTACAAAGTTAATGTCCCCTTTCTTTAGAGCATCTAATCCTCGAATGGTTGCAACAAGAAAGACACTAAAAGGATTATAGCCAAAACATATTTTAGTCAAAAGTTGAAGGACCTTGAAATCACATAGCTCATCCTTGAAAGTAACTACCAACTAATTAACAAGGACACATAACAGCATGCACTTCCCCTATTCCATAGAGTTCAAAGGGAACTTTTGAGTAATGTTCAAAATTACTTACAAGGAAATAGGGCCGACACCTAAAATTGCCTTTTGAGTCATATAAAGAGAAACACCTAATATAAGGACAATATCTATAGGGTATTATTCCTTAAAAGAAGGAAAAGCTAGCAGATCATTTGGACTAACAAGAAAATTCAAAATAGTAGCAAATTCCTCTAGAGTCAATGTAATTTCTTGATGATTGAAGATAAACACATGAAAAATAGGGTCTTAATATTGCATGGTGGCATTCAAAAAGTTTAGTCAATCCTATCTTTTCTCAAGAATCTAAGGGTAGAAAAAGGAGCAAGGATATTTGAAATCTAAAAAGTCTTTTATTGTAAAATTTTGGACAATTGTTGATTAAAAGAGAGAGACAATGTGATGTATAGCATGAAAAAAAGGAGAAGAGAGGTATTTATAAGCCCTAACCTTTACTATTCCTTTTCCTACTAAGATAAGGAATCCAAAAAACATGAAAAAGTCTACACAGACCTCAAAACATCCAGTGTAGACATCATAGTCTAGATGGACTAATTGAGACAGGTCCATAAGAGTACTAGTGACCAATCAAAAAGAAAGTCTACATGGACCTTTATGCACCATGTTCGCATGAACTAAGAACTATCAACTTTTTCTAAGTCATGCTACAAAAGGCAGTCATTTCATGAATTGTTGCTGCAACATGATGTTTAATTATGGGTAGTGTTATCATTTATCAAACATTTGTATATAGGGACACAAAATTGTATTTGAAATAAAAGATTATACACTAATGTTTATATATACAAAGGTTAAGCCATTTCATAAGAAAAATAATAAAGATGCCATCTATCTTAGTCTTTAGTATCATCCTTATCCTCAATATCCTAATCATCAATAGAGAGCATTAACTTTTCAAAAATCATTAAGGCTATCAATTTCTTCCTAGTCTCGTAAAGAGCAATAACTCACTCTACAAAAGAGTGAAGGATAAATGCATAACATACATGCATACATACACATTTGCATAAAATAACCATTACAGGAAATTACTTATAGCAAGGGCTCTAGCCTCATCAATCATTGCACTTCTAAAAGCTTCCACCACATAAACGGTCCTCTCTATAGGAGCCCTTTTTACCTATTCAAATCAAGATAAAAGTGGCACATCAAATCAAAATAGCATAATGTGTAGTAAAAGTACCATACCAGTACAGTGTTTTCTAGCACAAAAAGAACTATTCAATTATCCTCAATGTGAAGGCAAGTAGAAACCAACTCTCTATCTATACCATATAGCATATAGCTCAGCTCTAGGATGTCAGTCAATATGCCCATAACTTCATCAGGTAATGATAACAGACTAATAGGTAGAGTAAAAGCTCCACTCATAGTAGTATGAGTGAGAGTAGGTGAAAATTGAGAACCAGGAGAACTAGGAATAGTTCTTGCCCTTTTCCTTTCTGAGGAAGGTCCAACTTTAAAAGAGGTGGTAGTAGGCTATGACATAACACATAATTAGGAAATGATTTAAAAAATAAAGAGTATAAAACCAAGCAATTTACCTAAGGAGGAGGAGATCCTAAGGTATAACGAACTCGGGGCAGTAAGTGAGTAGATGCCTAAGAGAGTTAACTCTCTCTATCATTCTCCACTAGTGTGCTTCTTAAGATACCAGCATCCATGCCTCGCACAAATTCTAGATCATCAAGATACCTCTTGAATAA
>CANXYI011162469.1:0-10490 GCA_948208565.1 Hura crepitans
AATTAATATTAAAACACACACATATATTTATATTTCAGAATAAATTATAAAAAATATTTAAAAATTTTAAGATGAATAAATAGTTAAAGATGTAAATATATTATTAATAATTATAAAATAAATATTTGTTACAAGTTAAAAAATTAAAATAATTGAAAAAAATGAAAAAATAGAATCAAAAAATGAAGATGCAACCTCAAACTTTCCAAGAACAACTTTTACCACTAGTACCACCTAAATATAGTGTGTATTTTTTTGTTTTTAATTTTTTTTTATTTGAAGGTAATGATTTATTGAGTGAATTAGACCGGTCTAATTTAAAAAATATTGATTTTTCATTCAAATCAACCATATTTTGATAAACCGAATTTTATCCGGTTCAACTGTCTGATTTTTTTACTCGGTAACCGGTTCTTATTGATTTTTAACCAATTCGGTTTTATACTCCTAACCGGACCAGATTGACCACCAGTTCCATGTTGAACTGGTTTGACCTACCGATTCAGTCTGATTTTCAAAACATTGGCTCTTAATGTATATTGGCATGGGAATAGCATACTTTGTGAGTGATCAAATGAATATGCCTTATGCGTGAAAACATGGATTAGAAATAATAGCTAAATGCCTATGTTAAAAGTGGAATTCATAAGTGCCTTGTAAGGTTAGAATAGTCAGTTAAGTTAGGATAGATTGGCATGCTAGTTAGGGAATTGTCTTAATAGCTACGTCTATTTGGCTCTATGAGCTTATTCATTTTTGAGGATATACTCTTTTGGACACTTTGTGTATCATTAGTATTCATATGATGGATACTATGTAGCTTATTCGTTTATCATATGATGTTTTTCCATATAATAAGTACTGTGGTACCTCATTGGTTTATCATATGGAGGGTATTTTGGTATCTTGAGGTTTTATTGTCCTACTCAATGTTTGGCTAAACTAGGTGTATAGAGGCATATTAAAGTAATTAATGAATATTAACTCATAAGGAAAATTTAGCATTTTCACACACTACACAACCTTAAGATAATGCTAGTTAATGTGTGAATTTGTGATTTAAGCTATTTTGTTGGAATGTTACATGTTATAGTTATTTAATGAACTTAATACATCAATATTGAGAGTTTAGAACTTAAAGTGACTGCATGTAATATGTGAAATGGTTTATGTATGGTATATTTGTTAATAAAATTTGTGTATACTTAATTTACATATTTAGATTATACCACTATGCTTTTGCTTAGCATATCATTTTTTTTGTTTGTAACATGTAAGTAGTAGATCAAGGTAAAAGCAAGTCATAAGGAATCATCCCAATAGTCCACATAGAAGACATACTTATGGTAGAGGATCTACAACTTACAAATTCATTTTGTTATTCATTTTTACATATGCTTGCACATTTAGAATTGTACTTACATTTCTTATATAATATGCATAACTAAGAGTTGTTTATTTTGGATGCTTGTAAATATTATTATGGATGCATATGAGCTTGAAGGAGTATACATATATAAAGCTACATGAGTGTTAGAAAATGATTATGGATAATTATTTGATATTGAGATGAGTGTTGAATTATGAGAGCCAAAGAATATGCCATTTGATAATGAAGTTGATTGAAGTTGAGATTTAATATAGATTATTAGAAGTGCTTTTCTTTGCAAATTTAAAATTGGGTAGTGCTCCTAGTACATTCAATATGCTATTGAATTTTTAAACACTATGTCCCTAGTTAATGGCTAAGTAAAGTATAATATATACAATGACATAATAGTATGGATTATGTGCTCTATGGCACGGATGTAACACATTTTATTAGGGCCCAATAATAGATCTGAGTAAGAAAATTGATGGTGGTACTTTGGTAAGTTAGTCTTAAAGGTAAAAGGGTCTAATGCTAAGCGCATCCCTTATACCTCTTTTGAGACGATGCTATTCAGGAGGTATATTGATGATTTATCCAAGGTGGTGAAGGATGTTATTGGTTTGCCTTATGAGACTTTCCTATAAGATGAGGTAATGGACTATACTACTTAGGTTGCCACTTATCTATTGTAGAGGGTACCATATGGGCTTGGCCCTAGTGAGATATTTTACCTTGATTCTTGAATTTTTTTATTGCCTTTAATGTTTTAGTTTGGTGTTTAAATTATTTGATCTTTGTTATGTAGGTTCCTTTTGCACCTACTTAGGCTACACCTTCTTCTAGCAAGAAGAGGAATTTGGGTGTTTCATTGAACAGCCCTCTACTTGGCTTTGGCTTTATCCCTACACCTAGTGCACAAGCTCCCTCGCCTAATATGAGTATTTCTCTTGGATGTGAACACGGCATAGGCCCCTTATCGCCACATGTTTAAGCCTTTAGTGCCTCTGGATGTGCTAGAGAGATTATAAGTGCTCCTTCTAATATACCTGACCTTAGTTATAGGCGATATGATTATTTTAAAAAGCTCAAATCTATGTGCTTAAACATGAATGGGGGGCTCTCATTTAACTTCAAGCCTTTAAGGACCACACTAATGAGCCTTCTAAATAAAAGATCTCTTTGCTAGGTTATTTTAATTATTATATTTGGTTAAGTGTCTTTCCTTTACATGTGATAGGTTTGAAGAGATCTTGTGGAGCATACTTTACGTACGGTGTAGTCTTTTAGGTCGGCTATGGTGAAGGAGACTCGTCATCTCTCGGTATTCTATCTACATTTTATTTACACTATGCAAAATGTGTCAGATGTATGTGTACAATGTATAAACATCATCTAATGCATTGATCCCTCCTCTAAAGTGAGCTAGCTCAAAAAGAAGAGGACTTAAATGTTGCTAAGAGGAAGGTCCAATAGTTAAAGGTAACTTACAAGTTGGCTATGTCTAATGACAACTTCTCCATAGAGCAATGAGGATTCAGCCCAACACTATCATTGATTAACTTTTTTTCTAATATCCTTTTTTTTTGTAAATACCTATGATAATACATTTGAACACTTCATTTGGCTTTTCTTTTGTAAACAACTACTTGCACTTATTTTGATATTCATTACATATTTAGTGTGATACTTGTTTTTGTTGAGTAATTGAATGCATGTTGCAATCTGGGCTTATAGTTGTTCCATTTTAGATTTGCAAATTATTAATTTGATTAAGGTGTGTGCAGACCTGACTTAGGAAGAAAAAGTCTGTGCAAATTCCCTTTTATTAGGTTCAAGCAAAAGTCCATATGGACTTATTGTGGACATCCTATTTTATTCGTTTGGACATGCCTATTGAGCTAGACTCTTTTAGTTTGTATGGACATTGCTAATGGTGTAGATGGTCTATGTGGACCATATTTCCTAAATCGACTCGAAAAAGGGGGCATCACACCTACGTGTTTTAGCTATCAATATATCCTATTTGGCTTTCTTATTTTGCTATCTCCTTATCTAACTCCTCTTGTGTTATTATAAGTTTCCTTTTTTATTAGTAAATGTCTAAAATTTTGAATTCTAAAGTTTATTAGGATTTAACAATTTTGCATCAATTTTCTGCAATTAAGTACTTAAGGAAAGTGAGAATTGACTTCAACTTCCTATCTGCTACTTCTAATTTCTGAGATCCCATTTCATATGTTTAATTTTGATAATCAAGAGCTTGCACTTAATCCTAAAAAATTTGCCGCCATTATGAATTTTAGAAGTCAAGTGGATGCTGTGATGTCCCTCCTCTCAATGATCGAAGCCACCAAATAGAGGAGTGCCATATCATGTATCTTAGGCACCAAACACTCTAAATACTTATGAATCTCAATCAATAAAAGCTTGTATAGACAATATCTCATCCACATCCACATTCATGACTCTTAACACATGTTTTGTCTCATAGGTTGTATCAAGACCTCACTAAAAAGATAATAAAGATATTTTCAATTCTATAAATAAATAAATTTGAAATAATAGATTTAAAATCCAAACCTTTACACAGTAATTTTGTAAACAATAAATCTACACTATCTTGTCAAAAGTTTAAATAAGAAAATCTAAAATAAAATTCATATGTACAAAAAGACTTTAAAGATTAAAAACATCATAATATAGACACATGAATGAATGCTCTAAGGATAACTACAAGAATCCCATATGTAGTGCCTGTTCTATCGATGATCGCTATAATTTATGCAAGAAAAACTAATGCACTAAGTGAAATGCTTAACGGTGCATTTGTTTTACCTCACCACCATCACATCATATACATATAAGTCCCAATAACATCAAAATATCAAAGACAACACACAACCATGTATGATCTTACCTAAACTTACCTCTAAGGTTAGTTTCACTTGTAGTTTATACATGTACATGTTTTTGTTATAACATAGCTATTAAATGTATATATATCACATGTCGTCCTTTTTATTAATCACATGCTTTACTTATTAGGCATATTCAATTACTCATTTTAAATCTTATACATATGCACACCTCGACTAAGGTAGACCAGATAACGGGTAAACACACATATGTAAGGTGCCTAAGTGGGCTTCCACTTCCGTACATGCAATATCACATAAGAAATGAGCTCATAATATATATACGGTACCCAAGTAGGGCTTGTATAATTGTATTCGCAATATCACAATTGCTCTAGAGAGCACACACATATTGCACAGTAGCTACGTGGGGTTTATGTGGTTGTACCTGCAATGTCTCATATAAAAAGTAGTATTGTTACACAATTCCCTTATCGGCATGCCAATCTATCCCAATGCTAATAATAGCCTAGCCATACATGGGTATAGTTTGTTAAGTTCAATTATCACTTCTACTATTTTTTTATCGATTTTTATATGTTCACCTCATACCACACATTTAGAACAAATTTCTCATCATATCACATTATACTCAATTCTCATGTAATCAACTCATATAAGAAATTGTAAGCATAAGACTTTCATCACATAATTTATGCATATCATGTACTTATAATATCACATGTCACATTACATCATCCTTAATTTGATTTATGGACTTATCAAGCCACATTCCAAAATATCTCATTTATATGATCGTGGTTGATTGCAACCATGAATTTCATAGATTAACTCAATTTCCTTATCATATAAGATATAGATTCTCATTTAACATCATCATTATGTGAACTCATAATAATCTTATTCCAATCAAATAATCATGTTATAAGCCTTAGAATTCATGCAAAGTTAGTAGAATAAAGGGGTTTAAAATAGTTTTCAAAAATGTTGGAATTTAAAGGAAAATTTTAAAGTTTTAGGCTATTTGAAGGGGGTCAGAGCCGTGTGCCCTTAAGAGGTCATGGCCATAAAGCCCCTCAAATGGACCTTACTGCTCATACATTTTAATGGGTTCACTGCTATTAGACCCAAAGGGTTATAGATATGAGGCCTATTTTTTGCAAAATTGTATCTTAATTTTTAATTGATTTCAATAGTAAAACATAGCCAAATTCACTCTAGTTCAAGTCAAATAACTTCCCAACAATTTCTAAATCATCATACTTGGACTTTAACACATTTATAATAATGAATTACACTCAATTGCACACAATTAACATCAAATTTATTCAAAATCAAGCAACAATAACAAAAACTTAAGTAGCACAAATTATACCTAAAATGAAATAAAAATTGAAACTGATCCTGCACATATAGTTCTAGTGGAGTGTTAACCATTTTGAACTTGCTAGAAGCTTTAGCAATGGCCTTCCCTTTAGCCTTCCTCTTTCTTGCTTCCATTTCTCCTTCTTCACCATAACTAAGGCATAAACCTAACAAACACACTTAGATGTAGAATTCGGTAAATGCATAACAAAAAATCTTGGTTTTAATCAGATGACCTTGCAATTGATGTTAAAAATAATCTTCGTAATTTCCTTAAATGCTCAGTTAGAAAAGATCGATGAACAATTTCTTCTTTTTTATTAACTATAGGCAAATTGGGTTATTTATACCCCCATAAATAATGGCTCAAATTAATCACTTAAAATTAATCCAATGGTCCACATATGTCTATAACCAAATTTCACTTACAGTCCTCATAAAAATCACTTTTATGCAATTTTAGCCTCATTTGCACAAAAATCCAAATTTTGATTATTTTTACAAAAATATTTATTTATTTTAAAATCTCAAAAAAATATTTTTATTATTTCTCATACATTAACACACATAAATTAATTATTTTATTACATGTTCTAGGCTATATATATGGGGCTTTATTGGTCCTTTCTTCTTTTGAGGACAATTATCCTTTGGACATTGTTCATACTTTGAGTATATCTCCTTCGATTGCTCAAAAGCTCTTTTTTGAGACATGGTCCATATCCTTATATGCTATATTGGGGCTCATTAAACAACAAGAGACCTTTTCTCAAATATGGGCTAATGGCCTGCTTTTGCATATACTGGCCTCATATCTAATAGTGACACGTGAAGGACCTATTTGTGAATACAAGCTTCTTTGTGTGGTATATGGGATAGGTACTAGAGGCAATCCTTTTTGCCTTATCTTGGTAGAAATAGTACAAGACATAGATGATTTAGAAACTAGAAAGGCTATATTCGTGCAGGGAAGCCTATTCCTATTATAGGTAAGCCTTACTAGAGAGCTTATAGGTTTTCTCCCTACTTCATAATATTTAATTTTTACCCTAAATTTTGCATAAAGAGCCTATTTTTATGGGTTTTCCCTCTAGAGGGCTATGTATTGTTTGCTTAAATGTCTTCTAAGAAGGCTATCACACTAGTGAGCTTTGCTTAATTTTTGCTTAGGTGATCCAAAGTGGATTATTCAACCTAACACATTTTTTTTAAGATCTGGCTGTAAAAAAAGCTGAAGTTGTCTAAGTCTCTAAAAAAGATCTAGACCTGTTATTTCCCTAACCATTATTACTTTTGATGTGTGGAAAGAAAATTTAAGACCAAAGAAGAATGGAGCTTATAGCTGAGAGGCCTACACGTGAAATCATATAGGTACAAAAGTGGTGGAATATCTTTCATTTTTCCTTGTCTTGTCATGTGGGTTGTATTCCATTGGTGGGCATGAGACATGCTACTTTCTACATCCCTTAGCAGATCTAGGATAGTTTAAGTTGATGCAGAGAATCCCCATTAAACTGTTTAGCTTTCAAAGAGGTGCCTTGACTCAACATTTTCTATATTCTTTTTCTGATATATGGAATATGTGTGCTACACTAAGAGATGTGCCTGACCCAGACACTTATGATATGTCTACAAATAAAGAGTATACCAACTAGATAATTAGCAAACTTAGAGACAACATGACTTCATCATTAGAGAGAAAATATGAAGACATTTCTATTACATCTTAAAAGAAGGTATGTACATAGATAGAATTTACTTATTCTATAAAATGATTCTTACTAAATGATAATTTACATAATAATAATTATTATAAAGCATTTTTGGCATCATAACTTGATCCATTTTAAACTTGGCATAAATGTTAAATTTGTTGGTTTTGATTCAACTACCATATCAACTAACCTTTTCAAGTTTTCTTGGTCGAACCTTTTCTCTCATTCCCCTAATTTTTGCATAAAACACCCTATTGCCTAGTTTTTTGCCTAATTGGTGTGCTCTAGTTTTTGCCTAAGCTACTCTTTTTGGGTTTTCAACCTAGCAAGCATTTTTTTAATAGAAGTGCTTCTTCAGCTTGTCCATGTTGATGAGTTTATAAAATTTATTGCCTTTCTATAATACCTTAGGCAAATCCTATATTGACAAAACACAAAAGAGATCTTAGGTATAAAAGTGCTCCCAAATCCTATATCAAATAAAAATATGGAAAGGAAGAAGGTTTATAAGGCTAAGACTTAATTACTAGCAATAACTTGGGTTAACCAATTTAGGCCATATGGTTGGACTATTTGCAAGTTATTTTGGACAATCGGGTTTGGGCTATTACAATTGGTATCAAAGCCACTCTGTATTAAACCTTGAGTATTAGTGGGGAAAACCTTAGCAAGCTCACCAAGTCCCATATAGGAGGGTATTAACACCTTAGGAAAATCCCACATCAATAAAATATGAGAGAGTTCTTGGTATAGAAAGTGCTCCCAAATCCTACATCAAATAAAAATGTGAAAAGGATATAGGTTTGTAAGGCTAAGGCTTAACTACTAGCAATAACTTAGGCTAACCATTTTAGGATATGTGGTCAGACCATTTGCAAGTTATTTTGGATAGTTAGGTCACCATGCCTAAGTAGTTTCCTTAACCAAGTAGGGGCCTTCCCAATTAGGCTTGAATTTACTCCTAAAGTTTGTTAACAATGGCTTGCCTTGTTTTAATACAAGGTCCTCTTCCTTTATTGTACTTACCTTTACCTTTTCATCTAATATAACATGTACTTCTTGTCTACAAAGATCTTATATGCTTCTCATCTAGCAAAACTAGTTGCTCGATGCAGTATTTTATCTGTGCCTATTCTATTTTTAGAATTTCTGCTTCCACCATTACCCTTCAAGGTGAAACTTTGATCTTGATAGGTAGTACTTGGCATGAAAAAGACCCAATTCAGACTTGTAATTCACATAACATAAAGGCTTTAAAGTCAATTCAAGTAATTGAACAAGATAGATTTTTAGTACCTCTAATCCCAATAGCAAATTAGCAATACTAATTGCAATTGAAAAATCTAAACCTTTAATTAACCTAAGTTAATCAACAATTTAGATTAAAGAAAATAAGAATAAAATCACCATAGAGTAAAAATACCTTGATAAGATAACAATTCTTGATAAGAACATAAGAGAAATCCACCCTTGCAAAGAAGAAACTTATGTTTTTATTCAGCTAATGATATGTTGAATATCACACCTTAATGAGCCTTTTATAGGCATCAAAATACCAATGTAAGAAAAATTCTATGTAGGAAGCATTTTTATGTAAGAAAACACACTATGGACAAAATTACATGTTAGTTACTTCTAATAGGCTTGTTTCAAGCCTAACCCAAGCAATAGTGTTGCATTTGACCCATTTTCAATAGCCTAATTCCAAAATCACCTCTACACTTTTCAAAACATGTATGAGCAACCCATTTAACCATTTTTATGTAAGCTCATACATCTTAATCATAATATGGACCAAATGATAGCTAAAAATAATGAAAATGGTCTAATGACCAAAAAAAGAAACCAACAACCAAAAAGGAAACTTTTGACCTAATAATTTTTAAGGCCGAAATTACATCAAAACAACGTGTAAAACTTGTAGAAATGATTTTAAGCCTTTTGAAAAGGCCTATGGAATTGAGAAAGGTTGACTAGTTGAGTTAGTCCAATTGAAGCTTATTTTGAATCTTGCATAAATCCACTAGTAAAGCTTGCATAAGCTTCCTTGAGCTTTTTATACTTATTGTAATTGGTCCTCTTACAATACCCAACTTGTCACTTAAATGTGCTCATTTAGCTTTATTATCTTGTGTGCATACATCAATATTATTTCCATTTCATGAACTAAAGAGTACGGTGTTACCCTAGTTAAAGTCTTAGCTATTGTTTTATAGCCTTATAATGCAAATGGCAACATTTTTGCTTAGTCCTTATAAGTCATTACCATGTTTGGCAGAATCTTCTTTATGCTTTTATTGGTCACCTCAACTACACCATATATGATGCACAATCTTATACTTTTCTAATAATTTCTTTATTTATCCTTGAAACTGAACTTTGTTACCTGAAATAATGTGGTGCAATAACCCATATCTATAAATAAGGTTTCTTTGAATAAATTTACTCGTTGCTTTACCCCTAATCTATTGAAAGATTCCACTTCTACCTACTTAGAGAAGTAGATCACCACTATAATATACTTGTGCCCCTTGACAGCTGATGGCTTAACCCAAGAAGAAAATAGCAAAATAGATGAAAAGTTATGCCACTCTAATAAAGGCAAATGGTTCAAATTGGCATAGACTAGCCATTTGTGACACTTTTTCACAAAATAGGTACAATTAGTGTTGTGACCTGATCCCGACTCTGCATAATGGTTAGGCGAGGCTTGCGCGATGTGATTATTAAGTATGAGTGAGTGAGTCGCCACTAGTTGATTAAGGTGCAAGTAGTCACCAAATGTTCTGGTCTGCGTTCTGGGTTCAGGGTTATTTCGACATAGAGAAGGTATTAGGCACCCTATGTCGTGATTTATTTATATGAGATTTTATTTAGGACGCGATTAAAGGTTATTGAATATTTCTACGTATAAGCTTGTACACTATAGCAGATAGAATATGTCTTTACTTATTTATCGTCGATTATTCTTTCTAAATTAATTTCTTTGCCAAATATTTCTGACACTTCCTTATTACATGAGGTTTTAAAAATGTATTGCCTTTTCAATGGTATTTCACCCTTATTTTCACTAATCGTTGTAAATGTCTTTTATAATTTCTAATATATATAATCCAATCTAATATTTAATCCTTTTTTAAATGCTTACTTGTTTACTATTGA
>CANXYI011162481.1:0-21391 GCA_948208565.1 Hura crepitans
TAAATGTCTGGTAACACCTGAGGATAACATGAATAGTACCTTACTAGGGAGTTAGGTTCTTAGGAAGGGAAAGGTGAATTAGATTAAACAGTCCAGTGACACTTCTTGCCTGTTCGAATAGAATGGGAAAGGGGTGTTACAAACACTACTTGAATGATAACAATTTTGGTTGCAATGTCTTTAGCATTGCCTGAATGACAACAACTTTAGGTGCCTTGTCTCTAACATTGCTTAAATGATAACAACTTTGGGTGCAACATCTCTAGCACTACCGATCACATCAACTTCAAGTGCAATATCTCTAGCATTACTTGAATGACAACAACTTCAACACTACCCAAAACAATACTGGATCATTTACAAAAAAAAGTTCACCCTATGAGGTCTGTGTCTCTTTCTTACTAAACTTTGGTTCACCTCACTCACTCTGTAGTCACCTCTTTAAATTGAGAGCAATTGTAGGCACTAGGTTTCTAGGGCTTCCATGTTTGAATTTCCTAATGATGAAAAAAGGACTAAATCCCAATAAATGAGGATGTTGAAGTCCAATTCAAAGATCTCAAAGTTTTAAAAAAATTAATTAATTTTTGAATATAAGTATGTGCCTGACCCAAAAATCTTATGGTACAATTGAAATGAAAAAACATAGGCATTTATGGTGTACTGAGGGCTCGGGCCCGACATTGATGGCATGGGGGGCACAAGGCCCCAAAGCCCCTTGTGGTATAGAGCATTTGAAGAAGGAAAAAATGTTTTAATATTGAAAATTTTGCATTTTTATGAGTTTTGGGCTACTGGAGTGAAATTGCATCATTTAGACCCCAAAACGGCCATTTCGAATTTTGTTGAAATGGCTATCCTAAGAAAATGACATCATTTTGCCAAAGTGGCAGAGTCCGTACAATACTCCTCTTTAGGTGAAATAGCCATTTTGCCCTCTAAAATGTCCATTTCAAGGAAAAATGGCTACTTCACTAGTTGAAATAGCTATTTTGCACCATGATCTATATGTATAAAAGGCAAACCCTATATCAATTTAAGGGTCAACTTTTCTTAATAAGTGTACACCTAAATGTGTAGAAACACTTTCCAAATGCCATTTTTATAATTCGAGAAGGTTTTACCACAATTTATTCATCTTTTTTGAGATCTTTCCAAAGGTAATTATACATAGTGGGCCAACTAATTCTTCTCACTCTTCTTTTATTTCTCTAATCCATCTGCCAGTTAGATGTGATAACTTATTTTTTATATTTTATTATTATTATTATTATTGCTTTTATTTTATTTTCTTCATTATTTTTTTGTTCATATTTTTTATTTTATTCTTGATACTAACTTATGTTTGGTCATAATGCAAGTTGTTTAATTTATCGGGATTTTTTAATTTTTTTTGCCCTTTTATCAAACATTGGTGAAGTAATCCTTTATCATTCCTTTATCTTTATTTCTTTTTATTTCTTGTTATTTTTTTTTCTTTTCTATTTCTCTTTACTTTCTCTTTATTTTCTCTATTATTATTTATTTTATTTATTTATTATTCGGTTAGATTGTATTTTAGGCTATTTCAATATAATTTTATTTTCATTCGGTCAAAAAGTATTTTAAGTGATTTCCATGTAATTTTTATTTCCTTTTTTGGTTAGAATGTATTTCAGGCAATTGTCATGTATTTTAATTTTCATTCTAATTATTTCCTTATATATTTCATAAATATTGTAATAGGTCGAAAATAATTTTTACACGTCACAAAAAATAATAAGATCATTTTGTACTTAATTAATTGGTGTTTTTTTTAATAAAAAGTGTTTTGACTTTTCCATAATAAAAGTCACAAGAATAAAACTTTTTTTTTTCATAAATTAGCATGCAAAAATGAAAAGTTCTCAAAATAATCAATTAGCTAGTTTCATGTATGATTTTCTTAATTTTAAGTATTTTATTTATTATTGCAAATATGTATTTTATTATTTCTTTATGTGATTGCATTATTTATTTTTAATTCTAAAACCTGCTTGAGAAAAATGATAAAATTATAAATTTAATTTAAAATTCCATATTAACTTGAAGAATAAATAAGAGTAAGGTTTTGAACTGCTCTAGTTTTGGCCTTACAAGGTATTTCCCAACTCTAATTGGGTGGCAACTTTTACCTTATTTTGCCTAACTCGCTTTTTCTAGGCTAATTAGATAGAGACAACTTAAGAATCCTCTAATTTCCTTTTTTTTCTTTTAGGACTTAAGGGATAAGATTTAGGTTGAGCCTTTGGTTGTTTTGGTTTAACTCGCCTAAAAAAAAGGGATGCAAACACCTAGGTACTAGAGATAAGGTTTTATAATAATAAATCAAAAATGTTTTTTGGTTTTTCACAATCCATGTACATAAATAAGATGCTAAAGAGGTTTAGCATGGATCTATCTAAAAAAGGTTTTATTCCCATGGTGTATGGGAAACACCTTTCTAAATTTATGTGTCCTTAGACATAAGAAGAAAGGGAGCATATAAGTAGGATTCCATATGCATCTGTTATAGGATCTATCATGTATGCTATGCTATATACAAGACCTACTGTATCATTTACTTTGAGTGTATAAGCATATTTTAATCCAATTATGGAGAGGAATATTAGGTAGTTTTTAAGAACATCCCTAAGTACATGAGAAAAACTAAGGATTTGTTCTTAGTATATGTAAAGAATGACTTATAAAAAGATGATTGTAAGTCTCAGTCTAGATATGTATTCATTATGGGTGGAGGAGTAATTTTTTTTTTAAAAGAGTTTAAAATAAGACATACTACTAGTTTTTGAACTAATGTCAAGTACATAGCAGCTTCCAATGTGACTAAGGAAGTGATTTAGATCAAGAATTTTGTTACAAAACTATAAGTGCTTTTAAGCATTGTTGATCTAATGCCACTATATTGTGGTAACAATAGAGCTATTGCATAGACTCAAAAACTATAGTCTCATCAACAATCCAAACATGTCTTGAGGCACTACCATCTAATTAGAAAGATCATCAATAAATAAAAAGTGAAAATTAAAAGAGTCACTATAGATCAAAATACAACTAATCCTCTTATGAAAGCACTATCACAAGGAATGCTCGATCAACATGTAAATGCCATAGGTATTAAAGACATGAATGATTTGTTCTAGCAAAAGTGGGAAAAAAGTTATTTGTATACCATAGAGCACGTGTGTGCATATAAAGATTATTTCTTAATGAAAAAACATTTACTTTACTACATGGCACTTTTATAATATTTATTGATAATTGTTTGCTATGTCTTAAACTATGTTATAAAGTCTTTAGTATACAATCATAGTGCAGAGGAAATCATAAAGTGTTTATGAGGTGAGATTCTTATTTCATGCAAATGTGATAATACCTAAATTATCCATGGTTATAGTATTAACAATTAAAGGGACATTCTTAATATGGATAAACTAACATGTGTTATACTTCTTTACAAGGTCAAGCAATAGTTCTCACAAGATATAACCATTCGATGCTTGAAGTTAAACTATAGATGTTTGCTTAGGAAGAAAGTCCATTAAAAGTCTAGCATGAGATCTTCACATGGATATTTAAACTATGTAAATGATAGCATCTCACCATATCAATAGTGCAAGTTTCCTTAGACATGAGACCACTAAATATCTTAAGTATGGAGTGATATCTTTAACTCATATGCTTTTACTTCAAATAAAAAGTATACATAGCTAAAAGATTATGTATAGCATAAAATACTTAAAGACAAGGTAGTGATGAATAGAGGATTCACCACCCCAAATCAAAGTGGGTAGTTTATCTCATAGTTCTAATATATTATCTTTGTTAGAGAAACTTTTGCCAAAGTAAAGTCCAAGTGTGAATGAAATTCATAGAAGCATTTTAGAATAAAGATAAAATTATTAGAGCTAATATATTCAGGGCTTAATTGACATGCTTAATTTAGCATTGGGTTGACATAAGTCCATACTCAAACCTAAATGAGATAAAGGATAGTGAAAAGAGTTTATTGCATGGTAACTATATATGGAAGGGTTAAGCCAAACCACTTGACTTTTTAACACTTAGATAGTCATGATGCATAGCTAAATGCCTCTCATAACTTATGCACATGAGAATTATTAATTAGGAATTAATTATGACTTAATGAGATGATATGATGCCCCTACTACTAATATCTAAGGATGTTGGATGTAGGAGTGCCACATTAAGTGCCTAGGGCACTAGTACCTGTAAATGCTTATACACACATTTTTTTAATACATATATTCAATATACATGCATTCTTAATATGCATCACAATTGTTAATCTCTTGTTCATGCATCAAAATCAATTTTTTGGATGCTAATCAAAATAATATTGAAAACCAAATGTAGGCCATTCAAACGAGCTAAACCCAACTTTTACAAATCCAAAATCCCAAACTCATAAAAGCTTTACAAATAAAAATATGTAAATGAAATACTCAACATATGGCAATAAACTAAATAAAATAATCCATGGATGCTAATGATAATATGCTTTAGTTTAACTATGGCCACCACTTGCAATGCTTTCTCTATATATATTAAAGTCTTTAACCCACATGTGGAAACAACAATGTGTTATGCAAATTTTGCTTAAACATACATAAACTATCTATGATTACCACTAAACACCAAATACAAGAAGAACAAAATATCATATATAAAATAATGCCAATAGTCCATTAGTCATCTCAGTTATGCTTTAACATCATATACATGCTTTTACCTTACTTACCTCACTAGTGGTAAGTCATTATGCATTGACACAAGATTACATGCATATTAATAAACATATCATATTAATTATATTGCCACATTACATATAAATCAAGTTGAGTATGATATCATAATAGAATGTTGTTGGTTATTCAAGTTCATTTTTATAATTAACATTCATGATTTTTTGGGCTCTCTTTATATAGCCCAATATATCCTAAACCACTATAGATTGGATAACGAGTTGTATAAAATCTGCAAAATTTAAGCATCCATACTCATAAGTTAATGTGTCAAATGTACTCAATTACATAGTGCTCACTAAGCTTATGCAATTATACCTACATAGTAAATAGTTATAGAGTGATCACAAGGATTATGTGGTTATACCTATAACAATGATCAATTATGCAGTGCTTGCAGAGCTTATTTGACTACACCCACTACTCTGATATCACTAATAAAATATAGTACAACTAAGACCCTATTAGCATGCTAACTTTTCTAAAAACTATTGCTAGTCTAAGCATACATAGGCATTATAATATACTTCTTTATTTCAATATATTAGTTATATAACATGCTATTTCGAACATATTATTCTAGTAGGATGCCTAAGGTATATAAACAGTTGCATATCAATGTGCCATCATAAGGCCTCATGCTAAAATACAAGCCTATAAACTCAGTAGCTCATTAAAGTTCATTCACATGACATATGTATATCATATATATTTATCAACATATGTTATGGAGTTATTATTCACTATGAATTTCATAAGCATCTTTGAGTGTTGTATGTATATAACCAACATAATCCATTTAAAGTTATACATAGCTTAATCACATAAGCTTAACTTACCTTGCACAATATGGATGTCTTATTTGATCCAATTTTTTCACTTAATACCTTTATGTGTAGTCAATTTATTTGATTGAAAATTAAGTTAAAATATGCCATAATATGTTTAGGAAACTTTGGCAAAAGTTGTAGGTAAAAGATCCACTTGAAAACTTTCGAATTTTACTTGATAAAATGAAATTTATTAGTACTATTGAAAGGTCATGATTGTGAGAACTTTAGGAGTCACAACTATGAGGTCCCTTATATTTATAATATTATTCAACATCTCATATGGAAATGATAGGGGTCACGGCCATGAGGCCTTTGATCTATAGAATTTTGATCTAATTTTGAATGAAAAACAAAAGTTACTCTTAACCAAATTCAACACCAAACATGCAATTGTCAATTCTAATTTATTTATAAGCATTTCAAATAAATTCTTTATCAATAATCCCACGTTAATCACATTAAAAACCTATTAAGAAATATCAATTCTATCAATTAAAAAAATTAGCATAATGATAATCAGCCTTAAAACTCAACTTTTCACACAATTTATAATAGAAATCACAAGATAAGGTTTTCGTACAAACACAAAAATCATTGTAGCATGATTTGGAACATGATTTAGCCCTTAATCACTTATTTCCCTTTTGATTTCCTTTTAGAATTTTCTCCCTCCTCTTCTTTGAAAGTAAGGACAATAACCCTAAGTAATAAATAATCCAAATCATATATCAATTGGTAGTAAAATCAAAGGAAAAGAATTCACAATGTAAAGATTAACTTACCCTTAATTAGTTTGTGGCAATCTAAAAAGAAAAGCTTTTGTAACTTGGTGAACTATAAAGTAAAAAAGATGAATGTCAGTTTTTTTCTTTTCCTTTCAATTATTCACCTAGCTATTTATATAGATTGGATGGATGGCTAGGATTGCTCTTTTAAATTTATCTAATAACATAAATCTCATCAAACCAAAATTCCCACATAATCCTTTCATATAACTCAATATCATTTTAATATATTTTTGGCATTTCTAATGTAGGAAAAATTTTATGTTAAATTATTTTCTCAAAAGTTTATGTTTTCTTATGTTATAAATATTATACCAAAATTTTAGGACCTTAAAGATTAAATAATAAGAATACTAGTTGAATTAGGATTCTAATTCACTATGTACCACTAATGTGTCTCGAAAACCTATAAGGTCATAGATGTAAAAATTGAGATAAGAATTAGATTTGTTAAATATAATGACATGAGATTTCATTGAAGGTTAAAGAAATAAGAAAGAAAAATAAAATTGGGCTTAGAGTCCAATTAATAGTAACTGGCCTAAAATTTGGGTTAGAGGCATTAGGCCTTAGAGGCCAGTTTAAGATTTTATTTTAATATAATTTTTTTACCAATTTTTAAGAATTAAAAGTCTCACAAATTACATTTAGAGCTAATTCTAATTGAGAACTAAAGGACCTCCATTAGCTACCCAAATTAAACCAAAACCTATGCACATATACCTAATAAATAGGCTCTATGCATAGACCAACGGAGGCCGAATTTGGGGATTTCTAAAGTATTGAATGGGTTAGATTTTTATGAGATAATAATCAGATATAGGGTAGCAATTTAAGTATAAATTAGCTTAAATTAATCAGCCACCCATAAAAAGCCCTCATTATTACTTTCTACGCGCAGAAAAATTCTGCTAAAATAGCAATTTTTCTTTCTTCTTTTCTTTGAACCTAAAAATTTTACTAGCCTAAAGGTTCTTAGGTTTTCTCTCATGTTCAATTCTTATATGGACACTCAGAGGTGTTCCTATAAGGATCATAATAGTTTTATGACAACTCGATGAGATGAAAGAAGAAAAAGTAGCTCTATAGGGATAATGGTAAAGTAATATAAACTGGTTTTCTATTATTTGTACCCATTTTCAAAACTTTCAATGTTATCAATGTTTGATTTCCATGAAATAATTTAAATTTCCATTTTTGCATGCCTTGTGAAGCACAACATATAGGTATTCACCTTTCAATAATAAATCTTTTCATTATAATCAATTCACTTTAACAAATCACATAATAATTATGCTCCAATAGATCATAAACTCATATCTATAGTTATTCATACATATAACCCTACTAAATGCAAGGTGTTCAAGATATTGTTTTTGTCTCATCATAGACTAGTTCATAATTCTCATATTGTTCATTTGTATTTCATCATATTTGTATTATTCCTAATATATCATTATATTTATATTGCTTATCTCACCTTTTCACATTTTGAGTGATTAAATTTATTTATTCCCACTAACTTTCTTATAATATTAGTTTATGTCATCACTTATCAATTCACATTATCAAGCATTTTATCTTAATCTCATATATGTGTGTTCAATATGAAAGCATTGACATATGCATTCTTTCATCTTAGTTGAACATAAATATTTATGCAATTCCATATAAACTAACAATATACATGTTAAATTTTCATGTTAGAAGGCGTTCATATTCATGCCATGCTAGCATACAATGCATGCATTTTCTATACTTACCCTTTTAGTTATTTTCTTGTATTGTCATATTATTATCAAATGTAACTCATGTTAATGTAGTCAATTCAACAAGAAATATATTAAGATATCCATTTACTTTTAAGATGGTTAATTTTTTTTTTTTATGATTCTCATTTATGTTCAGTATAAGGCCTAATGTATTCCAAGACTATTATAGACTGGATAATATATATCAAAAAAGTTTTACTTAATGGAGTATAATAATTTTATGGTACCACTATAGGCCATATGCATCTATACTCACAAACTTATATAAATATAAAACTAAGCTCATATATGTATAGTACTATAATAGGGCTAGCACAGCTATACCCACAATATATTAATTGTATAGTACCATAATAGGACTTGCATAAACTTGCAATATATCAATTATGTAGTACTCTAATAGGGCTTATGTCAGTTATGCCTACAATATAAATATGTAACAAAAATATAATATTGCTAATAGACCCTATTGGCATGCCAACTTATCCAAATGCTATTTCTATCTAGGAATACATAGGCATTTCAATTTTATGTTATAGATACCTTAGGGAATTGCCCCTTATAATGTATTTTGTATATTCACAATATTAAGCTCATAGGTTTCAAAATCATAATAGAATAATCATGCCATATAGATGGCTACTCAACCAAATGTAGATCATCATAGACAATTCATTTAGATTCATATATTTTGTATTAGAGCATCATGTTTAGATTTTTTAAATAGTCTAAAATATCATTCACTTCCTTCAATATGCATATCATAATCCCCATATAATTTATCATGCAAAATTCATGCCATTAAATTCAATTTCATGTCACTCTTGTCAAGGTAGCATATTTATGTTCTCATGTAACCAAAATGGGTATCATGTTATATCATATATTCTTATATGATCATATTCACTTGCTTACATAACTTATTTATCATAAGCTATAATTATCATATATAAACTAACAAAGACATATTTATTAGGTTCATTATTTAGTAATAGAATATTATGTCCAAGTATTTACATTACCTGAAGTCTCATACTATAGCCTTATATTTCAAGCATTCTTAAAAACACATCATAGTTAGGCAAATCATCTTTCATAGCATCAAGATAAAAAGTCACACCATATTCCCATTATTGTGTTTATAGTCAACTTATAATATTGTTCATCATCATTTTCATGTTACCACTTTCTGCTCAAATCATCTCATGATATTTTAATGATTTCATTATCAATTTTTATGCAACTTCTCATCTTGTCCTACATTTACCATTTTATCCAATTCATATATTGTTATTCCTCATAAATTCATTAATTTTCATGTATAAAATCATACAATTTATGCTTTAAAATAGTGCGAAATTTTTAATTAATATCATACAAAAATATCTTTTCAAAATCATTTTATTTTATAAAATGTATAAACTTTGTGGTGCTAGAATTACAGGGACATAACCATAACCCCTAAGAGCTCACGGCCAAGAGGCCCTAAAAACTTAGAATATGATGTCTCAACTTAAGGGAGCCATAACCTTGAGGCCCTTAGACCTAACACTCCACTCTCACATTTTTAACTCTTTCAATAGCAAAAGCATATTGTTTGATATTTAAATTAATGAAAACATTCATCTAAATTATTTTTACATATATTACACAAGTTATTGATAAAAAACCATAAGTTAATGGCATCAAAATGCATTACTTCAACATTAATACAAAATTCATCTAAATTATTTTTACACATAAGACACAAGTTATTCATCAATCGTAATTCAATTGTATTAAAACATTAATTCAACATCAATTTCACAAAATTCATAATTTTTGCCATAGAACCTTACAATTATAGTTTCATCAAAATTAATAAAAGGAAATCTAAAATTGCTAATGCATATACAATTTTTGCTGATGATAGGATGTTTCCCTACACAAATTAGCCCTAAAAAATGGAACTTTCCTTTTTGATTTCTCTTAGCTTCATCTACTATTCCTTAAGAATTCAAAGGCATCACTAAGACATAAAATAATACACATAAAGGGCAAAATCACAAATAAAAGTAATTATAAGATTATTAGATTGGAATACTTTGACATTGAGTGTGTTTCTAAAGCAATCCCATTTTCTCCAACATTAGAGAGAAAAAGAAGAAGAAGAAATATCCTTTTTCTTTTTTCTTTAGGTAAAAAATAGGCTTTTATATATTTAGATTGGTGGTCTAAATTGATTCCTTAAAACCAATCCAACAACTCATAAGCTCTAAAGGCATAATATCACCCTTGATCCCTTATTTTTATTTTTAATCCATTTCAACATCGATATGTGGATAAAGTCACTTTTAAATATTATTAGAATTAAGCAAATTTTTAGGCATTACAATTAAACATAATAAAAATAAAAAAGAGTTCATTATATTACAAAACATAAGCCTCTATCCTCCTTTTGATCTTTTAAAAACAAAAAGGAAACATCACTTTTTCTCCCTCAATGTTTCAAACAAGAAAAGGTTTCAACACTAATAATAGTTCAAGCTTAAAAAAATATATAAAATCTCATCATTATGTTGTAAAAAAAAATTACCCTAACAATGTCCATTTATTTCCCATTAAAGTTAATTAAGAAGAGTGAGAGAATGATTCATATTACCATGCTTTATGCTTATGAAGTTCAACTCAAAACTTTACTCTTTCTCTATAAATTCATCTACCCATACTTAATTTTCACTCATAAATGTCTTAATGTCAAGATTTATGAGTTATTTTACTGGTTAAAGAGACAAAAATAGAGGAAGAAAAGCCTTTGGGTATGTTAGTGAAGATTCGAGGGAAAGGATGAGTACTATTCATCTTTTTCTCTCATTTAACCCACCTTTAAATACTAAAATCTAAGAGCTTAAGTTTTTTCATTTATTAAAAATCCCTTCCATCTTTTTAATACTTAATTAACTTGCTTAATACCTTAATTATTTGATCATAATATTGAAAAATTAATGTGAATATACTTTCTTTAAAATCCTGACACTATTTGCTATTTTTTCTTATTTGTTTACTTGTGACTTGGATTTTATTTTTGATTTCCAACTCCAAAATGGCCTTATTTTGATTTCATATTCTAACCTTAGCTTATTCATAAATTTATTTTTAAAAAATTTGATTCTTGAGTGGGCCAGAGAGCACTATTCATTTATTAAAAAGTATTATTTACGTACTAGATTTTTGGGTTATTATAGCCACACTTGCTTGAAGGCATATCCTAATGTTAGTATCCTTCCTAAGATGCTAGTGCCTTTTCTTCCTCGAGGAAGAAAAGAAGACATGCCCTTTATTTCAACAATTCTCTATCATGTTCAGGCCTTATGCCCCTTCTTAGTGTTTAAACATGCTCAAAGAGGTTGTTGGCATGCTAACTAACTTACCTAAGTTTAATTATATATAGTACATTCAAATTAATGAGTTTAGGTCAGTCAATTTGTAGATTAAAGATAATTGGCTAGTGCTTTTCAAGCTAGCTTACATGAATATGATGTGTTCTAAAAGAGAGATATGTTTGTTAGAACTCTATTATCCATTTGATTTCTAATTTAATGTTCATTATAAGTTCTGAACAAGAGATTTATTCGATAGATTTTAGTCTCTACCTTATTTCTAATTTATTCTTTTATCTTTTAAATAGGTTTGGTGAGCTTCTATGGAGAGGACTATTAAGGTGTTAGAGCTTTTGTCGGGCTATGATTAACATGACTCATAACTTTTCAGTAAGTTTTCTTGTAAGGATTATTCAAGAAAAATATAAAATGTATGTTTGCATGTATGAATGAAAGAATGATTACTAATACATGGATCCATTTTCTTAAACTAAGCTTATCATACATATGGAGGCTTTATGGGCAACCCAAAAGAAGATTAGGACCTAGAAGCTTATTAATGAGCTATGATCTTTAATGACAACCTAAACATAGAAAGCAAGGAGAAAGAGGAGGCTTAACCCCCACAATAATTATCTTTTTCTTCTTCAATTGTTTTTCCAAATGTACATGAATTTTGGAAACATTATTACCTTTTCTCCTTTTTAGAACTTGTGGATATACACATTTTTAATTTACATTGCTAATCATAACTTTACATTATGGATTACAACTCTGTTTGACTGCTTTTCTATCAAATCTGTAGGCTAAAAGATCTAAACCCTAAAAAATATTTTTAAAGGAAATGACATCTTGTGTTTTTAGAATACTGAGGTATGTGCAAACCTTATAATGCCAAGTTAAGATCTAGGTCCATGTGGACTTCCACGTTGATTTCTTCTCTAACTTGTCTACAGGCACTTTAATGTTTATTTAATTCTAAATCCTATTAGGAATGATGTCTTGCATGATTTTGGCCTATAAATAGCCTCCTACTTAGCTTTTTTCTTTACCAATCATCTTAAAAACATTATTGTTAAACCATGGGTTCTTCTTTTGACTCCTAATTTTTTTTAGATTTTAAATTTTGAATCTATTTGGGATTTTGACATTCTTACCCCTTTTTCTACTGTAAGATTCTTAAGGAAAGTGAAAATTGATTTCAAAATCTTCTTAGTTATTGCTCATTATTAAGATTGCATTTTCCATATGTTCAAATTCAATTATCAAATGCTTACCCATATTCCTCAAGAATTTGTGACCATTATGAATTTTAACCTTTCCATAAATGCCCCTAATATCATTCTATCTTTTGAAGATCATTATCCACTAAATGGAGTGCATGCCTTCAATATATCTCCTTTAGTTGCTCAAAAGCTTATCCTTAAGGTTGGTCCTATTTTTTTAGAGTATTTTTTGGAGTTCACCAGTTATCTTACACCTATGTCTCCTAAATGGGCCAAGTGCTTGCTTTTGTGCATTTTGGCAAACTATTTGCTAGTAAAACATAAAGACACTTTCCTTGATAATAAACTTTTTCCAAGTTCTAAACATGATTCAATCTAGAGGGAACCCATTTTGTCTCATTCTTATTGAGACTATGAGAGGCTTGGATGTCCTTAAAGTGTATGGTTTGGGATTTATGCTTGGGAGTCCACTTCCCTTGTAGATATGATTGCATTTTTCCCCTAACATTTTCTTAGAGAGCCCTTATTACATTTTCCCTCTAGATGGTTGTACCTTAATTTTTACCTAGTATTCCTAAAAAGGTTCTCACACTTGTGAGCTTTGCCTAACTTTTGCTTAGGTCACCTAAAATAGTTTTTCCAACCTAACAACCTTTTTTAGGTATGGCTAAGAAGCTTAAGTTAGTTTTAAAACCTCTAAAAAGGCTTTAGATCCATTATTTGCCATTTATTACTCTAGACAGATAGAGAGGAAATTTAAGACTAAGGAAAAGTGTGTTTTATGGCTTGGTAGAACCACTACTTATCAAATCAAATGGATATACAAGTGGTGAAAGATTTCTCACTTTACTCTACCTTGCCATTCTAGTTGTGTCTCACTAGCAGGCTTATGGCATTTAACTTTCTATATTCTTTATCAAATTTAAAGATAGTTAGGACTAAAGTAAAGAATTCTAAATAAACCACTAGGTTTCTAAGGTGGCACTTTAACTCAACATTTCTTGCATTCTATCCTTAACTTGTAGAGGCATTATTTTGTCATGAGAAATATGCTTGATCAAGAAACTAATGATACAAACATAGATAATGATTACAACATTTGGATAGCAAGTTCTTTGAGACACAATAGAACTTTTCCATTGAAAAGGAAGCATGACCATACAACATTTACATCTAGAAAGATGTTCTGTACATAGATAGAATTTACTTAGCCATATAATGTATTTAACTAGAAAGAAGTTTGCAAAATGATGATTATCATAGAGCCTTTTTGGCATCATAACTTAGCTCATTTAATCTTGGCATATACATTAATTGTCCTTAATATTACTGCCATTATCAACTAGCCCTCTTGAGTTTTTTGGGTTGAACATTTCTCTCATTATCCCCTAACTTTTGCATAAAGTGCATATTTCTAAGTTTTCACTTTATTGGCAGCATCTAAATTATTGCCTAAGCCACCCTTTTTAAGTTTTCAACTTAATGAACTATCTTATTTTAACAAAAGTATTTCTTTATGTTCCTTTTAAAAGTTCATTATCTTTTAAATCTATTAGCTTAACTCCTCTATGCCTTAGTATCCTTTTAACCAGATATGGGCCTTCCCTAATTTGGCTTAAACTTTCATCTCAGATTCATTACTAATGACTTTGTTTTCTTCAGTACAAGGTCTCTTAATCTAATTGCATTTGGCTTTACCTTCTTATTATAAGTTTTAGCCATTCTTGTCTAGTACAACTGCATATGATACAAAGCCTTCTTGTCTTTATCATCTACTAAAACTAATTATTTGTATCTTATGTATCCCCTTTATATTTTTGGAACTTCTGCTTTTAATACCTATGACACCCCTTACCTAGCTTGCTATTAGATCTAATGAGAGATGGCACACAACCAATGTTAACCTTGTATAAACCTTTTTAACTTAAAACCCCTTTTTAGAACTTTCTTATCTTGAAAACCTTTCTAAAGATGTACTCTATAAAAAGCAAATTTTTAGGTTATACTATTTGGGGTCATTATGTCAAAAATCCAGCATCATAATGGTTGTCTAAAGACATTATCCCAAATAGTAACATGCAAGAAATACACTTCTCTAAGCAACGCAAACTCTATAACCACCTCATAATCCATATAACCATAATACACAAATCAAACTCAGACCATACATAAAGATTAGGAAACCAACATGGATATATATATGCATGCCCTTTTAATAAAGAGTTATGAAATAGGCATTGAATATTTTTAGGCCCATGCCCTTAATATATACATATGAGTGCCTATTATGTACATCATACTATACATATACAACTTATATATTAAAAAAGCTTCTTTTGATCTTTATATTGCTATGGTGAGGCTTTAAACTTCACTATCAATGCTTTAACTTATGTATGGCAAAAACAAACATGATGTGCTAAGTTTGACAGCTTAGTGGTGCATCCAATAATATATGCCATATACATGCACATGCAAGTTGCAATCATAATAGTTCTTATAACATATTCATGAGATATCAACATAAGTGAGTAAACATGCAACCAACTATCATCAATTACATGCAATTCATGTCATAACAACACATGCAAAATAAACATCATCACCTTATGGTTAATTACAATTTCTTGATCGCCTTTTATTAAATTAACCATTTAGCATTACTAATAATTAACAAATAATATCCTGATACTAGATAATGGGATATTGGGCTACAAAGGCCTCATCAGAAGCACAAAGGTCTAATCAGAACTAAAGGTCATAAATTTAAACCTAAAGGTCTCATCATGAGGTATCGAGGTACCCTAGCACCTACTAAACTCCTTAGTTATCCAATCAACATATCTAAGCTAGGTTGTCTATACTTATATGGGCCATCACCATCTTTAATTAGTTTCAAATATTTAACATTATTTTTATCCATTTTACAAATCATTTTGCCAACTAATGACCAAGGGAACTATCATGATAGTTACCCTTGGTCATTAGTTGGCCATATGTATGTAGGTATTTATGTGTATATATATATATATATATCAATGAAATCATGTCATACATTATGTATTTCATTAACATACATTATCATACTTCTTTTCTCATGAATGCATTAAGCATTCACACATCATATTATTATACCATTCAACCATGCCTTATAAATAGGAATATTCATAAGACAAAATTTACTCATTCATCCATATAAGATGCATCTTAAAACCATCATAGTTTTTAACATCCATTTAGCTACATTATGCCATACATATCATTTAAACATATACTTACACATATCAATATCTCATTTCATGCTTATCATCACATATACCTTATTTTTCATAATTTATTCATACATACATCATGCACACATGATCTCCTAAGATAAAACCACATATATGTCCATTGCTTTTGTGCTTCATATATTTTGTCTAATATATATCCATTCTTTTCCATTATTACCATTTCATTTTTATAGGTTACCATATATAATTTCATGTTTTCTACACTCATGCACCCATTACACATCACTACCTATGTCATAAACTCTAGGGACTCTAACCTATACATTTTAGCCATCTTCACCAACACATATATTACTTTTGTTCATCAAATTACACATCATACATCAAACACACTCAAATGGCATCACCTATCATATTTAACAAAACATAGAACTCACATCACACTTATCATATTCTCATCATAACACACTTTAGTTAACTTTATTTAACACATAATTCATCTTCATTCCATAACCATTTGCATTCCTTATTAATTACATCATTTATTACACACTTTAACAGACACATACACTGATTATGCACACACACATACACTTTAAAGAATATAGTCAGTGGATACACATACCAATGCTATCTAAAACACCAATTCAAGCTTTAGTGAGACTTTTTTTCCCTTTTCCCTTGTTCCCCTCTTCTTTCCTTATAAACATATTACATAGATGTATATCAACCATATATATCTTTAATTAAACCCTTAATACACCCTATAAAAATGCAAGAATTTAAAAGCAAACTTTTACTTTTCAAAAAGGTTAGTATTCACTTTAGCTTTAAAACTTTAAAATTCTTCAAATTACTTATTGGTTACTTTAATTCTTCCTATAATCTTACTTTAAAAAGCCTTAGTGGATGATTTAATAGAGAATTAAAGGCTTAAATAGGGTAAAAGATAGCTTGAAGAAAAAAAGAAAATGGAGAAAGAAAGAAGAAAGGATAGCATCGATTTGAAGGAGAGGGGGAAAAGGACACTTCCTCTTTCCTATGACTCTCATATTGATCCCTTCTATAAGCTTGAAAAATGAAGGGTCATATCTATTTACTTGAAATCCAATGGTTATAAATTTTCCAAGTTTTATTTTCTCTCTTTTAAAATTTTTCCTTCCCTTTTTAAGCCTCAATTAAGATCTCTTAAGGTCTCATTAAATCACTTAAATTATATCCAAGGGTTTAGAACAAACTATACTCAAAAACCCTAAAAAATCAACTTAAGCCAACTTTTTTAACTTTATTTGATTTTTATAAAATATCTCTTCAAATTCAAAAATTCCAATCCCAATCCCAATGGATTATTTGGAATATTTGAGTATCATATTGTGACATTCTCAAGTCAATTTGAGCAAAAACACTATATTTTATGCTTAAACTTTATGTTAGTACTCATAAAACACTATTGTAAAAACATTAGTTTTTTTACCATCTTAATAACTTCATTTTCATTTCAAATTTTGCCTAAAATTATGTTATAAAAAATAATTTCAGCCGGTCATAGCAGTGTAACTTGAGTCTCAAAAATGCTATTCATATCCTAAGAAGTATTATCCATAACCTAAAGATTCTCGAGTGTTACATCTCTTCCCCTTTTAAAAGGATTTTGTCCTCAAAATTATCTGGTTCAAACAACCGTGGATACTACTCTTTTATCTAAACTTCACTTTCCCATGTTGCTTTCTTGATGTTATAGTGCCTCACAAGACTTTTAATGAAGCCATTGTCTTATTTCTCAACACTCTCACTTCATGTGCTAGAATCCTTAACTGGCTTTTCCTTATATGATATATCTAGCTATAACTTAACTTTTTTAGCTACTAACATATATGAAGGGTCTTATCTGTATCTCTGTAGCATCAACACATGAAAGACATCATAAATCTATTATAATTTTAGAGGCAAATCTAATCGATAGACTATTGGTCCCACACATTCTATTATCTCATATAGGTCGATAAACCTCAAACTTAGTTTGCCTTTCTTTCCAAAATCTTAACACTTTCTTCAATTATGATACTTTAAGGAACACCTTATCACCAACTTCATACTCTATGTCTTTCCACTTCATATTGGAGTAAAACTTCTATTTCTCTAATGTAGCTTTCAATCTATCTCTTACAATCTTAACCTTCTCTTTAGCATCCTTTATTAATTTTGGTCCCATAAGCTTATTCTTACTTAGCTCACTCTAATATAGTGGAGTTTTACACTTCCTTTTATATAGAGTCTTATAAGGTGCTATACCTGAGCATGACTAGTGACTGTTATTGCAAGCAAACTCTGCTAAGCAAAGGTATCGATCCTAACTCCCTTTGAACTCTATACACAGCTTCTCAACATATCTTCTAATACTTGTAAAAAAACATTTTCCATTATAAGTATCACAAATAGTTTAATATCAAAGTCAATTAAGCACATAAGTTACCTGAATAACTCACTCGAAATATCCAACTATTTAAGGATGAATTATCATGCTGGAACTGAGTTGAGTACCTAAGGCATTATGCAGCTTCTTTTAGAACCTCGATTTAAACCTTGAGTCTTAAATAGTTATGATAAAAAAAGGCACTCTATGTAACCTTACTATCTTATCGAAGTAAAACTTTGCAAGCTTCTTGAAGGAATAGTCCATCCTCACTAGTAATAAGTGTGTTATGTGTTAATCTATCTATAATTGTCCGTATTGAATTACACTTACTGCTTGTTATAGGCAATCCATGCATAAAGTCCATAATGACTTTTCCCATTTCCATTCTACTATTACAATGGGAAGAAGCAATCTAAAAGGAACTTCATGCTTGATCTTAACTTGTTAATATGTAAGGCATCTAATCACAAACTCTGCCACATCTCTCTTTATATCATGTAACCAATAATAGGGCCTTAAGTCCTAGTACATCTTGGTGTTACCCGGATGCGTAGGATAAGGTGCACTATGAGCTTGTTACAATATCTACATCTTCACTTCTTCTTTATCTAGCACACATAAATGATCTCGATAATTAGACATCCATCACTCTTGATCTTTAACTCTATGGACTTCCTCTCTTGGATCGAACCCATGATACTCATAAAATTGTTATCATCCTTCTATACATCTTTCACTTAATGCAAAAGACTTGGCTTGACTTGCATTTTCACTAAAAGACCTCCATCATTCATGAGCTTTAATTTAACATTCATGGCTCTCATAGCTAACACGAACTTCTTGCTTAATGCATTTGTCACCATATTAGCTTTACTAGGATGGTTTTCAATAAGATAGTCATAATCTTTAATTACCTCCATCCACCTATGCTATCTTAAATTTAACTCTTTTTTATATAGAAAGGTATTTTAATCTCATGGTCTATAACACCCTAATACCTAATTGATAACTGGTTTAGATATAGGATGTCACAAGTGATATCTCTTACTTAATCTAGTTGCCAAATTTAAATAAAAGACATCACACAATATTAACTATTTTACTACTTATACCTCTATTATCTCTGTTAATCAATATTTAAACTACTATTGCTATCCATAACATATATCTATAATCATATAATCTTAGGCTAGTATATTCACATATACATGAGTGCCAATCTACTATCATTACTTACATACTTTCATGTCATTCTAATAAGAACTCATTAACATGTGCTACTTTGCTTGAGGTTGCAAAATAAACTCTTGTCTACTTCCTATGTAATAGCAAAAGCCAGTACATTAAGCAACGATGCTTAGTGGTGTATTCAATGAAATATATGTATAACATACGAACACACATGCATGCATCAAGTTTATAATAATATTTATAATTTATGACACTCTTATGTCACATCAAATAAATACTTATAAGATAACAAGTTCGATGTATATTTAACAATGCAAGCATATAAACCACACTGCATAATTGATTTCCTATCGAAGTTATGTATTTTTATCGAGGATAAGAGTGGTTAGTGGAGTCACCATTTAGCCTCTACACTAGGACCTCTGATCTTTTGTACCAAAAAGGTTCAAAATTTAGATCTTATTTATGCCTTAATAATATGCCTCCTTTGTATATTGTAATATTTATCAATCCCTTTTTAAGTAAGCATGCATTATATTTAAAGTATCTTTGTCACCTTTTCATGTATAAGAAGTAAATTATCAATATTTAAATAATACAACAAGGTATATTTTACATTTAGAAATTGAGTTATTCATTAATTGTTATATGACCTGACATTTACTTGTAATTCTATTGGAATTGGTGGTAATTGCCCAACTCCCATCTCTAGGAGATTGGCCTTTATTAAAATATTTTTTAATGTGAATTTTGATTAGAGAAAAGTTAAAATCATTTTGTTTAAGAAAACACTAATTAATTAGTTTAGAAAAACTTTTTAATGTGAGATTAGGATTTTACGCGTAAAGCAAGTTATTAGACTACCTATTACATCCTAAAATAAACAAGAGAATTAAAAGGTTACAAAACCAAAGGAAATAGAATAAAGAACTTAAACGCTTTTGCCTATATAATGTTAAGCCTTTGTAGACCCTATATAGCTTTAGCATATATCTGTGCAGACTACAACTTATAATGGTCATTATATCCATCTAAACCTTCACTCCAGTGAGAAAGGCCACTTGTATACAACTCAAAGGAAGAGGTTAATGATACAAGATAAAGATTCATGTGAACTCATAAAGAGAAGAAGAAATAAATACATGTGAAAACTGGAAATCAAAGTATATGTATGTGTGGACTATATTCGTTATGAGAGAGAGTCCGTGTGGATTTAAGAACAATTTCAATATGTCAAAAAAATACGTATTAGAGGATGGAATATTTACACAACATGATAACATCATAAAATTATGTTAATATAGTAAATAAAATATAGTAGAACATGATAGGACAAATAAGACACTATTATTAACTATCAGTTTATGCGAACAACAAATCATGCATATACCAATAAAGTTAGTTCATGTGAACTTTATTATGCTTATATATAAGTCTGTGTGATTTAGACAAAAATTACAAAATAGTTATAACATAGAAACTTTCAATTTTATAATATAAAATAATTTAAAATGATGACCTACTCCTATGATCAAGGTGGGGATTACATAAAATCACCTAACTTTGTGATCAATCCTTAAAGATCATAAGTCTACGAAAAATGGTAATAATATATATAGCGAGAGGCCTCAAATCTTACCTTTGTAAGTGGACTTTAAGAAATAATGCAAATGCTAGTGGTTTAAAAGAGATTGCAATTTAACTAATAAAGCGATTCCTCTTTTGAGTTCTCTCCTATACTCTCAGATAAAGGTTTTTGGTTGCTCAGAAGTGATTCCTTTTGAGCTTCTCT